>JASANB010000345.1:0-74546 GCA_030248155.1 Sabatieria punctata
CACCCCCCAACCCCCCTCCCCCCATCGGCGGATGACCCGTTACATGTATGGATACGATATACCCCTATCTGAGCGGGACCGAAATCCTGTGATCAGTCCTACCTACCCATTTCGCAACTTCGATTTTTGTGCTCTCACTGAGCGTACGTATCGCCCTTCTTGCACTGCCCTGCCCCTAGTCCTTGCATGCTGTTTGCCGTTTGGTGCCAGTAACTGAGAGCTCTTTGCGTTTGACGTTATAGTCCTGTCAGCTGTCAACGGCATTTCCAGTTGCCAAGAGAGCTCGATATTATTGGTTCCTCAGACAGTCTCTGACGTCATACTCTCGTTAATTTCTCCAGAGCAAGCATGTTTAGCGGCTTTTGGTGCAACGGCAGTTGTAGTCGGTTCCCATTTAAGTACTTGCTGTCACCGGCTTTTGGTGGCCTGGGTTGAGTTTTATGTCGACTACTTCCAGTCTCTAAGATCGGTTTCAAACCCACAAACAACCCTTCTCGCGGACACACGCTGTAACGCACGTAATAGCGTTAACTACGCATGCCCAAGATGCGACTGAAATCACGCTTTGGAATAGCCAACATCGAGGAACAGAGACAGAGAGAACTAATTTTAGGCTAAAATATTTGTGTCCCTCTTTTTCATGCTCTCCGCCCGTCTGCTTGTTTATGTTCTTCATGTCAGACATGGGCAAAGGGGGGGGGGGGCTGAGGTGGGTTGGCACCCCATCAGGCTCTGATCTACCTACCCCCCATTAGCCGGCCGCTACCTCCATCAGGATGCTTTTTGGGAAGAATTTTGTATAGAAAATTATGATAAAAATATGCCTGGAATAGGCGTAAATGAGCTCAGAATAGCTAATTTTAACTTATTTTAATGAAAAATAAGCCAAAAAACCCTGATTTTCGCCAAAAATCGGACTTTTTGGCTTACCACCATCTCAGCCCCCCATCAGGCGCTCCTACCCCCCCCTCTACCCCCCACCAGCCGAAATGCTAGCCCATGTCTGCTTCATGTGTGTGGTTGACGCGAGAACTAGCTTAGTAGAGAAAGGTTAAATGTTCGTCCTAATTGATGATTTCGAAAGGGTTATAGCCATGCATGTGCATGGTCGGCAGTTCAGTCTGGGATAGCCAGGTCTGCATGCGCAGTTGCCTGGCTCGAGTCTTAGCTAGAAATTTAAATTTTTGGTGTAAGATATGTAATGTTCTTCTAAAAGTCGAATTATTGACAAAACTGTGCAAAAAAACTATATGTTCCAACAAAATTTTGTCCGAAAATCGAAGTAGTTGCTAAAATCGATTTATGTGGCTTTAAACGCACATGGAGGCTTCCTAGCAGCGTTTGGTAGATTTTAGTGTTCCTCTGGGCAGCCCCATGTATGTACATACACGTATGGTTAAAGCCAGATTATTATTGCGCCGTGTTTCGTTCGAGTTCATTGCTATTGTCGCACCGTCGCTCAATAGTTAGCTTGCTGCCTTGTGTCACGGCGGCCCCGGCATCCCCCAGCAGTTGCGTTGTTTGTGGGTTCGAAAGCAGATAAAAACCTGGAATTAGAGGACGCAGAGCCCAACCCAATGTCATTTATGACAAGCACGATGGTCGGATGGGAACTAAAAGTCCGGCCCCGTCCCCGGGCCATACACAGAATACTTCGACACTCCTTTCGCAAAAACGACCCAAGTGGTGTCACAGCCGCCCTTGAGGCCTCTCCGAAGTTGCAGCTAGGGTTCTTGGGTTTTTATTAGCTTTAGCTCATTCGTATTACAATCAAACCTGGGAGATTGCTCTATAGTCTACGGGTGGTATTAGTTGTGGACGTAGAGTAGTTGTGTTTAGGTGCTGGGTCAGACGCAAGACCACCGACATAGAGTGTTGGTGGCGGCGGCCAAGAACATCCGGATGTGGTTCACCAAGGTTCGCAAGATCAAGGCCATCTACCACACTCTCAACCTGTTCAACCTGGACGTCACTTCAAAGTGTCTCGTGGCCGAGTGTTGGTGTCCCTCAGCCGACCTCGACAAAATTCAACTCGCACTTCGACGCGGAACTGTGAGTTGGCTCTGTTTTTTTCTTTTCTTTTGCCTCACCTCACCGTTTGCCGACCTCTCGAGACATAGCAGTTGGCCAATTCTAATCGCTCGTTCGCCTGTAGTCTAAACAAATTTGTATTTTCTTCGCTTGAGAGTAACACCTACTTAATGAAGAACAAAACCACGCGAATTGACGATTTTTTGTGGTTAAACTTTGTACTTTGTGACTGTCGGTATTCGTTCTTTAGAAAAGGCACGGCGATTTTGAAAGGACTAGTAACAGGGTTCGTGCGGGACCTGGAAAGTCAGGGAGTCATGGAAAAGTCAGGGAATTTGAAAAAAGTCAGGGAATCAGGGAAAAGTCAGGGAATTTGGTGTCCGGTCAGGGAAAAATTTGATAGCAGTAGAATCATCTCGCGCCCAAAGGGCCCTGTCAGAGCTTTACACACCACCCTTTTGAAAATGGGACTTATGACTTTCCACAACTACTACAACTTGAAATTTTACCTTCAGTTCAGATTACCGTTTAAATGCGTTTTTCAGAGCTAATTTTTAAACATTTTCTCTTCTGGTTAGAATTTCATCACTCTAGTTGGTCAGGGAATTTTGACTTTGGTCAGGGAAAAGTCAGGGAAAGGTCAGGGAATTTTGCTCTGAAAAAGCCGCACGAACCCTGAGTAAGTAGGTAATAGCATACGACGAAAGTTGCTTGTTGTAATTCGCCGGTAGGTTCTTTCTTGACGCTGTTGTCCCTGTTTTTTGCACTCAGGACTTGCTTGGATGCATAAATTCTGCATCTCGTGCCTTGAGGTGGGTTCACATAGTCGGTTGTTGTGGTTGTTGGTAGCCGGGAACAAATAGGCTTCATCTTCAAGCTTCAAAAGTCAGGCGGTCGACCGTTCTGTACCACTGGGTCTAGCTGTCCGGCTGCACATTAAACCATCTGCACAGGGCGTCGTCAGTGGCAGAAGTCCCAGCGGACATAGGAAGGTTGTGCTGACAGTTTAGGCTAGAGTCCAAAACCCAACAATCACGTAGCCAACAGAAACAAGCTACGCACCCGGAGAGAAGGTGTTGCCATTTAGGGACTAGCCAGGTTCACCTGGGGCGTTTAAAGTCCACTCAACATTGGCCCATGGAGGGTATGTTGCGCTGCCCCAGAGGCGGTAACACTGAACCCCACATAGTCGGTCGGCGTCGGAAACGGGGTAACTGGGGAAATCGGGAGGAATTCAATCGCACACATACGCATGCAGCGGCCGGCACAGTTGGTGTAGTGGTTTAGGCCGCATAGCCACTGTGCTCTACGTCGTGCACCCATCCTCTCGGCGGGGCAAGTTTCTTGCCGCAAAGAGTTGGTCGTCGGCACAAAGCTCCACCCAGGCCACCGAAAGCTGGTGACAGCTAGTAGGTAAACGGAACCGACTGGATCTGCCATTGCACCGAAGCCACTCCACAAAGCATGCCGCGTTGGGAAGAAGATCTACGATGTCAGAAGCTGTTTGAGAAACCAACTGTGCTGGGAGCCCTCTGGCATATGGGGCATCGGCGGCCGTCGGGAGCTGTTAGCATCATGGCATCGACACGCCGGTCGCCCTCCTGGTGACCGGTGCCCAGCAGCATGGCTAGGAGTGGCTGGCAGTGAAAGAAGGGCAACGTCCGATATGACGAATCACGGGGGTAGCGAAATGGACCTCGGGTCTGATCGTAGGCCATAAGGCCCCTGGATCGGATCGAATCGGAAGCATGCAGCAGAGTCAGGAGGCATACATGGGCCGGGGGGGTAAGGGTAGCGATCGACCGGAATTCCGGTTCCGGTCCCGGTTCCGGCCGGAACTGGCGGTTCCGGTTCCGGTCCGGTTCCGGTGAAAAAGGGTACCGGAACCGGAACTTTTTCATTCCCTATTTTCGATGGATATTCAGTTACATCAAGTATTATTGCATCTGTTTAATAAAGTGCACAGCTCAGTGGGGGCAGTAGAATTTGCATGAATGGGGGAAAGGGCTGCATACTCGCCTTGTTGCTCGATTTTTTATTTATTTTTGCGTGATCCTCTTCTTTCTTCTTTGGTGTCTGTGTGTTTTGAGTGTTTCTGTTCAAGTCAGTTTGAATGGCAAGCAAAACTGCGCTGGTGTGGTGACATTTTTTGGTCAATGAGAAGGATGAATCGAAAGCAGTTTGTCAAATCGGAAAGTGTAAAGGCTCTGTGTCAAGGGGCGTCGGAAAAGTGACTAGCTTTAGTACGAGTCCCCTTTGGAAGCATTTGCAAGTGAACCACCCTTTGGAGTACCAAGAGCTTAAAGCGGAAGAGAAAGAAAAAGTAAATAAGTTAAACTTTTATTGTTTTTTGTTTGTTACCCTTATTTATTATTTCAGTTTTATTATTATTATTTATTATTTAACGGTTGCCAGTGAAAGAACCTTTAAGGCAGCTAAAAACATCTCCAAAGGTGACAGATCAAAGCTGAAACCTGAAAATGTTGAAAAGCTTCTCTTTCTGAAGTACAATTTGCGTGCTCTTGACTACTGTTATTGAAAAGTCTGTATTCTGTTGTTGATTTGAACTTCTGCTGATGTTTATAACACGAATTTGTACACGATGTGCCTATAAATACGTTTCTATAAATTTTGGACCAAATATTGAAAAAGTTCCGGTTCCGGTTCCGGCCGGAACTGGGTGGTTCCGGTTCCTGTTCCGGTTCCGGTGAAAATTTTGGTTCCGGTCGATCGCTAGGTAAGGGGGTATACCCCCTCCCCTCTCGGCCGGCCATACCCCCCCTCGGCCGGCCATACCACCCCCTCGGCCACCCACCCCGCCCCCTCCCGGAGGGAGAAAATTTTCGCTTATTTAAAGCAAAATTGGCGTTTTTTGGCCTTTTTCCGGGGGACCCCCCCCCCCGAGGTCTCCTACCCCCCTCCGGATTTTTCCGGCCCATGTATGTCGGGAGGCCGTCATTAGCTGTTCAGAGCGGCTAAAGAGCCGGCACAGTTGGTATAGTGGTTTAGGCAGCCATGTAACTGTGCCTGTTGGGCGCTCCACCTTAGCACGCCTACTCACATTCAGCCACTAGTTGGTTCGTTGGCAAAAAGTTGGTCGGGGCAGAAGCAGTGAGAGGAGTCCGGTTGACCTTTGCCTGCCCGCCAGCACAAACGCAGCACGCTTGCCAAAATAAGAAACTTGCCGCGCCGAGAGGATGAGCGCACGACGTTGCGTACAGTGGCTATGCGGCCTAAACCACTACACCAACTGTGCCGTCTTTTGGGACTTTTATATGCCTTCATTATCGCTCACAAAGTCCGAACAACTGATTTAAACGTCTGTGCTCACTTCACTAGACTGTTTTGCGGCAAGCTACAGGCCCGTTGCAGACGCTAACAAGCGACTATTGAGTTGCGTCTTGACCCAGTTTTTCTGGTCGCTATCGGTTCTGCAGTCGGTCGGCCAAGATTGCCAGACTTACAGCATTGCTGACGTCGACTAGTTCAAAGCGCACGCTTTCGACGCGACTGCACAGTACAAACCGACGTACGTTTTAGGAGGAAAGCGGCAGTACGGTGCCGTCAATTCTGAATCGTATGGAGACGACGGAGCAGCCGCCAACCTACCATCGCACCAACAAATACACGCAAGGATTTCAGAACATCGTCGATGCCTACGGAATGGCCACCTACAGAGAAGTGAACCCAGGTGACCGACCGACCCTTCGTTCGTCTTTTGTGTCCGTACGTACGTATCCGATTGTTGCAGCACCCTACACTATCATCACCTTTCCGTTCCTGTTCGCGGTGATGTTCGGCGACATGGGACACGGCGCCATTATGTTTCTCGGCGCTCTCTTCTTTGTTCTCAAGGAGAAACAGCTGGAGGCTAAGCGCATTCGAGACGAGGTCAGCTGGGTGCTGGTGAAAGTTTGTGTAACGATGGCTTTTCTTTTGAGATTTTCCAAACATTCTTCGGAGGTCGCTACGTAATTCTGTTGATGGGTCTCTTCTCTATGTACACTGGACTCATCTACAACGACATCTTTGCCAAGTCGTTCAACATTTTTGGATCCGGATGGAAGAATCCTTATGTGTAAGTCCGTCTATCTAATGCAGATGCCATTTTAAGCAACTTCTGCACGACTTTTAGTTTGGACGTTCTAAAAAGTCAAAAGGTAGCCGCGGGATCGAAAACGGGGCCACATTTACAGGTGAACCCCATATATGGCTATCAGAACAGCACCTACCCTATCGGAATTGACCCGGTGAGTGACGATTTTTATTTTTCTCTCTTACCTACCTCTCATTTAGGTCTGGAACCTGGCTTCCAATCGTCTCAATTTTCTCAACTCCTTCAAAATGAAGATGTCGGTGATTCTGGGCATTTCACAGATGACTTTTGGAGTGGTGCTCAGTCTCCTCAACTACCGGTACGTTTTATTCTGCAGTAGGCGATGGAATGTCACTAGTGCTTGGTTGCAGTCACTTCAAGAAGCCGCTGGACGTGTGGTGTCAGTTCGTGCCGCAGATGCTGTTTCTCAGCTGTCTCTTCATCTATCTGTGCGTGCTGATCATAACCAAGTGGTTGTTGTTTGGTGTGGAGGAGATGCATCTGGCCACCGGCCTCTACAAAGGCCCCGCCTGTGCGCCGTCGCTGCTGGTTGGCTTCATAAACATGTTCATGATGAAGAGTCGACCGGCCATGGATCCGGACGACCCCACCTGCAACTTGGCCAGCTTCTACCCGGGACAGGTACAGTTTGTTGATCCAACCTTTCTTCTGAAAAGTCTCTGAGCCGATGTGTTGCAGGCAAGTTTAAGGACCGTGTCAAAATTAGGTGCTCTTTTCAGACCTCTGATCAGAGGCTCTGATTTGAATCTCTGAAACGGGCTATACAAAAAGCCCTGATTTTAGTTTCAGACCTCGTTTCAGAGGTTCAACTCAGAGCCCTGAAACGAGGTCTAGCTGGGCGATTATATGACAGAAGGCTCACTCTTTTGTTTGAATTAATCGGCTTATGGCGCAGCTGTTCTGATGAGCAGTCAAGAGTAGGCATAATGAGTGCTGGGCAGGTTCCCAGCACCTCCCGTTTATTGCAACTTTTAGGTACATTGTTTGATCGCAAATTTTCGTTGATCCGGCCCGTCGTGTCCGTCAGCCTTTAGAAAGTTAATGAGCGCAAATTCTCAGTTGAACTTGGCTGGCGGGTGTGTCAGTCTTTAGAAAGGCATTGGGCGCATTTTTATTAGGCAAACCGTCCGTCACCGGTTAGTGTTTAGAAAGGCAGAAACACATTTTTAAGTTGAACCAGCCGACCGGCGGTCAGTGTTCATAGAAAGCAGTCCGCTCATTTTTATTAGGCAAACCGTCCGCCACCGGTTCGTGTTTAGAAAGGCAGAAACACATTTTTAAGTTGAACCAGCCGACCGGCGGTCAGTGTTCATAGAAAGCAGTCCGCTCATTTTTATTAGGCAAACCCGTCCGCCGGTCAGTCTTTAGAAAGCAGTGCGCGCAATTGCTTAATTGTAGTCTCAAAACCAGATAACCGTGGAGTATTTTGTTATCGTGCGCGAGAGAATACCTGTATCACATGTCAGATTAACAGCAGACCTGCTCTCTCCTGCACTACTAACAAAAACATAGACTCGAAGTATCTCTTCAGCCTTGATTTCAGAGTCAGGGACCTCTGATCATAGCTCTATTTCAGAGGTCGTTACAAAATCAGACCTCAGATTTGGTCCAAAAACGAGCCTCGTTTCCGAGCTCTGAAAAGAGCATCTAGTTTTGACACGGTCCCGATCATAGAAAGAAAGTGAAGCGCAAGAGCTTTATCCAAATACCTCGTGCGTTACTGTGAAGTTTGAACTAAATCTGCCAACTTCCCGTTTCTGAAAATCAAGCTGCGTACATTCAAAATTAGAGCCGTTTGTCTTTTTGCTGCGTAGACTATTTGACCGATCTACGTGCTAAAATGTTGGTATAGACCGTGACGAAAAGAATGTGGCTGGTTTGCGTTGTTCAACAGAAAAAAGGAATTAGATGCTAAGCTACCAATTTTACACAAAAGAGTAGTGGTAGTTCTCTAACCAGTCTCACTTATACAGCAAGGAGTGGAGCGGTTTCTGCTGGTAGTGGCGGTGTGTGCGGTGCCGGTGATGCTGGTGGCGAAGCCGTACATTCTGTGGAAGCGGCACAAGCAGGGTCTGGGTGCCGACGGCTCGGCTCTGGTGAGTCTGTCGGTTCTGTTCTTAGTCTGCATGGTTGTAGGTGATCTTGGAACGGTTGTTTGTGCTGCTGGCAGTGCTCTGCGTGCCGTGGATGTTGTGTGTCAAGCCTTACCTGCTCTACCGGCGCAATAAACATGCTTGCTTGACGCGCCCGTCGGTACGCATCCACCTTTCTTTTCCTCTCCTTTCACGCACCCTTTGTCCGACCGACCGCCTTGCTTGCCGTTTCTCAGTTACAGTTTGTTTTATTTGGTACCTATGCTTAACACTATTTTTGCCATGGTGCCAGATACCATGTTTTGTTTGCCGGTTATTTCTGAGGCATGCAGCAATGCAGTTGTGATATCGGTTGAGCTGGTGGACGTAGATTTATATATGGCTGCAATTGATATACCGATGTCGGCCTCAACCAGTTCTAGTAATCAATCGGCTTGTAACGATAATGGTATAGTAGACCTATGTGGTATCTACTAGCACGGATTTGGATGATTGGTTATCGTGTTTGTCTTTTCGGTTAATTTACGTATTTCCGTTGAATATGCTTGTATCGTACGTGTGTGTGCATGCCTATGTAAAGGATTGTTGTAGAGCGTGCGCGCAGACATGTCCAACGAGGCCGACGGTGCTGAGGTAGTGCACCACGATTCGCGACAGAATTTGGCACCCGGAGGCGAAGGAGGAGGAGGCGGTCACGGCGAGGATGTAAATTGTTGTGTGATTTGTATAGAGTTCAGTACAGATAGAGGTTTAGGGTCCGTTCAATCTGGGAGACACGATCGTGTACCAGGCCATCCACACTATCGAGTTTGCACTGGGATGTGTCTCTCACACCGCTTCCTACCTGCGACTCTGGGCCCTCTCGCTGGCTCATGCACGTACGTTCTGTCTGCTACGTCAAACCTCGTAGGTTGTATGCAAAGTTCTGTTTGGGACTATTTTACTCGCAATTCTAATAGTGCGCATAAGACTTTCGTACGTCTTTGACAATCAGGGACATAGTTTTTGTACCAATGGAAGATATTATTGCGCGGGCACAGTTGGTGTAGTGCTTTACCTGGGCGAAGCGGGTGTGCGCCTGCGCTAGGCTCTACGCGCCGGCACAGTTGGTGTAGTGGTTTAGGCCGCATAGGCACTGTGCGCGACGTCGTGCGCTCATCCTCTCTGCGTGGCAAGTTTCTTGCCGCAACGAGTTGGTCGTCGGCACAAAGCTCCACCCAGGCCACCGAAAGCTGGTGACAGCCAGTATGTAAAATGGGAACCGACTGGATCTGCCGTTGCACCGAAGCCACTCCACAAAGCATGCCGCGCTGGAGGAGAAGATCTACGATGTCAGGAGCTGTCTGAGAAACCAACAAGCTGGGAGCCCTCTGGCATATGGGGCACCGGCGTCCGTCGGGAGCTGTCAGCATCATGGCATCGACACGCCGGCCGCCCTCCTGGTGACCGGCGCCCATCAGCATGGCTAGGAGTGGCTGCAGTGAAAGAAGGGCAACGTCCGAGATGACGAATCACGGGGGTAGCGAAATGGACCTCGAGTCTGATCGTAGGCCCCCTCAAATCGGATCTGATCGGATAGGCTCTACGCACCTTCATCCACTCGGCGGGCGGGAGACGTTCCCGTCGCAAATAGTTGGTCGTCGATAAAAAGGCCAACCCAGGCCACCGAAAGCGGTGATGGCAACACAGTAGGTAAATAGATAAGGTAACCTACTGGAGCAGCAGTTGCACCTAAAGACAACCATAGACTCGTGACTCCGAGCGTGTGTGCAGCTGGTATCGAGGGCAGCAAAGGAAGGGAACGTTGTTGTGCATGTGCGTGATGGCTGTATAGGGTGGCCTAACGCTTCGGATAACAATCCATCCATCCATCCTTTGGTGTATTGTTTCGATTGATGTGGTAGCACTCACGGTAATATTGTCCCATAAACTTGAAGGCAAGCAACAGCTAAACAACTACTACCAAGTATAAATTTACTGAGATTGCAGCCCAGCTCCATGCCTATCTCTAACTAGTAGGTGTGGCGTTTTCTGCTGCATAGAGCGAGGGTGGTAGGCAAATGCTGTGCACTGCGTTCTGTGCGCGGACTACTGATTCTGCACCAACAAGTAGACTTTCTAATGCCAGGTGGCTGTGGTTGCAGAGCTGTCGGAGGTGTTGTGGTCGATGGTGATGCGGAAGGCGTTCTCGTTCGAAGGAATGTGGGCGTCGTTGGTGGTTTACGTCATCTTCTTCATGTTCGCCGGTCTCACAGTGGCCATTCTCGTGCTGATGGAGGGACTCTCGGCTTTTCTGCACGCTCTCCGTTTGCACTGGTAAGCAACGTAGGCATTCTTTTTGTAGGCAATCCTCTTAATATACTGACTGATGATGGGTATGCATATGTTTGCGGTGTTTTACTAACAGCCAGTTTGTTGCCGCTCGCTCCCGGTCTGTCTGACTGACCTAACAAGTGGCCATTATTAGGAACTCTGCCTGCATTGTGGTGCCGTGGCGCGCTAGCTGCACGCATAAATAAAAGGCACGTAAGTATGTGAAAGAGAATAGACATAGTTGGTCGAGGATGTCGGCTGCGTTGAGTGTAGTTGATCAAGCGAGGTTTAAAATAGAATTAGAGATTGTTAGGGTAAGGACTTTGTGGTAACAAACTGTCTGTCTAGGCGAAGCTGGGGGTTTTGTTTGGTTACGCCCCTCGCCGGCCTGGAAATACGCAGACATGGGCAAAGGGGGGCTGAGGGAGGTTGCCCCCCTCCGGCTCTGACCTCCCCCCTCAGCCGGCCGCTACCCCCCTCAGGAATTTTTTGGAAGAATTTTGTATCGAAAATTATGATAAAAATATGCCTGGATTAGGTGTAAATGAGCTCAGAATAGCTTATTTTAACTTACTTTGATGAAAAATAAGCCAAAAAACCTTGATTTAGACAAAAACCAGACATTTTGGCTTACCACCCCCTCAGCTCCCCCTCAGGCGCTCCTACCCCCCTCAGCCCCCCCCCTCAGGAATTGAAAATTCTACCCCCCTCAGCCGAAATGCTAGCCCATGTCTGGAGATACGCTTGGTTCGTCGAATCTAAAATTTGTTCATTTGGGGCTGGGATTGTCCGCCATGTCACTTGTTAATTGGCTAAGCGAAAAACTACCGGCGGCTAACGACCCGAATTGTTTAGTGTCACGATTCAGATTTGCATTAAAAGTTAAGGTACATCATGTACTGAGCTGGAAACAACAACACCGCTTAACAGCGTGCTACTGCGGTTTGTGCCCAGTTCGGCCGTCTAAAAAGAGGATACTGCGGGTGCATCGGGCATAGCGCTATCCATAGAGCCGCTGTAGTAACTTCCAATTTTTAACACCCTCTTGCTTAAACCAAACCTAACTGATGTCTGTAACTTGCATAAGTCTGAGCTAGTCTCTTAACTCGAACCTTTATTATAGCTGATCTAAGAGTTAGCTAGCTGGTACCTACACTAGCCCAAAGTCTGAGCCCAATCCAAAGCTGGAAACTAGGTGCTCCAGCACCTAACTAAGTTGTGCTGTAACCTACGTACCGTACTAAGTCTGAGCTTGAACGTAAGTCTAGCTGGAATGATTCTAAGCCCATTCTAATGCATAACTCGGAAACGGCGGAACTGGGAACACGCCTCTCCTACAATTGCTCGGGCGGTATCTAAGGAGGGGTAAGCTATGCCTGTAAGATTCTTAGGTCATGGGTAATCCTTTATGACCAGATCTGACCAACCTTACGACCGTTTGAGTGACAGCTGGGAAGCAAGGAATAATAATTAGCCTAGAGCTAATTAGTACAGCAATAATACCGCAATTAGAGCGAAATGCGATAAATGCGCATTGGCACCAATTTACTACAATTCTATTATTTAACCACTTCGAAAAGACCGAAAACCCCGAATTTGGATAGTTTTACGGAAACCAGGTTTCCTTTTTAGGAAACCAGGTTTCCTTTTCCGGAAACTAGGTTTCCTTTTCAGGAAACCAGGTTTCCTTTTTAGGAAACTAGGTTTCCTTTTTTAGCCGAACTCAAAAAACGGGTTCGCATACTCGAAACTATGGTTCGTTTTTTTTACCCGAATTATTTCGTGAAAATCCGTAGCCAAAACCATGCTCAACCCGAAACACGAATGTGATCAGGTTAGATCTCCTGTGAACTCAACCCGAATCCAAATTTTTATACCCGAAACTTTGTAAAGAAAACCCGAATACAGTTTGTGTACACGAAACTTGGTCAAGAAGACCCCAAAACAGCTTTTGCGAACCAGATAAATGCCGTTCAACCAAACCAATGAACAGCAACTTAGATTTGCTGTTTATACCGACAACTAATACAGAATGGTAGCCAGATGTACACTCACATTTTATTTTTAGGAAGAAGAACACAAGAAAGAACTAGCAAAATAAACCAGAACGCCTAGGCCAGAACAGCACATGGCAACTAATCTGCTTTGTTGATGGCTCGCTCTATTGCGTAATTGCTAGGACACAACCGCTCTGCTCTGGGCCAAACGCAGACAATGAACAATTGGACTGGCCGGGCCGTCTCCTTGGCCGCTGGCCCACTGGGGAGTAATTGCAAAATTCGGGAACTGCGAACCTAGATTCGTGTTTATGTAATCGGGAATCGGGTTGGGACAGTCGGGGTTCGGGGATCGGGATTCAAGTTCGGCATACTGAACCAATCCTTGTTTCGGTTCTTCTTAAATCGAGGTTCGTATTTTGCGTTCGGAATGACTTCCCGAACCTACACGAACTCAAAAAAAGTTTCGGCTCGACAGTTTCCATTTTTTGACCAGTTCCTTTTCCGGAAACCAGGTTTCCTTTTCCGGAAACCAGGTTTCCTTTTCCGGAACTGACACACATGTGTGTCCGGTCTTTTCGAAGTGGTTAAGGTCCCCTAAGTTGGCCTCCGGTCATTTTTGGTTTGGCCAATGAACTTAAGTGACTTCGGCCATGCCGTTACAGCCCGGGCCGGTCAATTACTGACCCCAATGGAAATTCGACGAACCGAACAGTCAACCAACAACACCAGTCCCGCCGGCCACTACCCTCTTATCCACCCGCTCGCTACCGGAAAGAAAATAATTTCGGTTTTGAGGCAGTAGTCGCTTTTTGGACTTTTTTGGGACTGTCCCCGAGACCTCCGTATTATTCGGCCCATGTATGGAAACCATCCACCCTACCCCATTCCCTCCAGGCCCAGGACCGTCTCTGTATGCATGTACATCATGTAGGTTGCATCTTAACCGAACATTTTACTTTTGTGTTGCACTAAGGTTGTAGTCAGTAGGGAGACTGCTGGAAGAGAGAGAGAAACTAGTGTTTAGGGTGGAGTTCCAGACCAAGTTCTACGGCGGCCAAGGATATGCGTTCGTGCCGTTCTCGTTCGACGCCATTCTGGAGGAAGCTCGCGCTGGAAGCGAAGGCGTCGATTAGTGAGCGTCGGTCCGATTAGGCTATTCGTTTGTCATGGTTGTTGTGTTGGCGTGTTTTTACTTCTTCCTTTTTGTATTGTGCTGTGTTGGTTTTGTCTGGTCGTGCAGCATTTAGTCGTTCCGATTCTTTCTGTCCGGTACGGTTAATGGTGAAAAGCAACCTTCATACTCGGATGTCGTCTGTGCATGTAACAACAGTCTGTCGATTTGCTATTGTACTGGTTGGTGACTCTTACGTACTAAATGTCCTGCTTCTAATGTCTTGTTGGTCTGTGATTTGGTGTTCCAGTATCCTATCTGTGGTTGGTGGTTTTTCTTCGTAATCTCTTCGATTTAGTGATCTTTACAGTCATAATAAAAGTGTTCTGTGCTGCTTGTTAATTGAACCGGTTCGGCTTCAACTCTATTATCTACACAGTGCGTCTTACACTTGTGTCTCTTCCTGCTCTGCCCCTTACGTGCAGACTGTGCAACAACTGGTGCACACGACAATTATTCATCACGAATTCGCTCATCGGACATTTGGTGGCCCAGCAGTGGCTGCTCCTAGTAGAGATGTGCACCGGCACCTTTTTCCTGGCACAGCCCGGGCCGTTTGTATGAGGCATGCCCGGCCCTACCTGCTACTTTTGCTTTGTCGTAATCAGGGTTGTATTATTAACAAATTTCACGTATGTATATTAATCTACGGAGGCATTTGATCCAAACTTGTTTATGTTGATAGTAATTAACCAAAAATTTTAGTGTTTTTGTCTATTCAGTTTATTTTACTAAAATTTACAAAATTTTCTTCAAATTGACTGGTCATACTGTATTACTTTGATATGCTTTTGAAATAGCAAAATGCCGTGTATTTCTATTTTCTGATTACTTTTAATTTTAATTTATAAAATTTCTTCTTTGTACATGGCCGGCCCGTGCTAGTTTACGCACTTTCATGCCGCCTTGTAACATTGACTAGAGAGAGGCCCATTTATGTTGAAAGTTGTACACATGTCCAATCCGATTTGCGGGGGTCGTTACGGCCTACGATCAGACTCGAGGTCCATTTCGCTACCCCCGTGATTCGTCATCTTGGACGTTGCCCTTCTTTCACTGCCAGCCATTCCTAGCCATGCTGCTGGGCGCCGGTCACCGTGTCGATGCCATGATCCTGACAGCTCCCGACGGCCGCCGGTGCCCCGCCCATATGCCAGAGGGCTCCCAGCATAGTTGGTTTCCCAGACAGCTTCTGACATCGTAGATCTTCCCAACACGGCATGCTTTGTGGAGTGGCTTCGCTGCAACGGCAGATCCAGTCCAGTGTTGTTCCCAGTAAATTTACTGAGTAAAAGTTACTCGGTACTTAGTTATTTTGAATTAAAGTAAGTACTTTTACTTACCGGTAAATATTTTTCTTAATTTTACTTACTGAATACCGAGTTTCAATTTTGAATTACTCGATTAGAAAAAAATTCGGTAAACTCGGTACTCGGTAATTTACTGAGTTGTTTACTGAGTAAAAGCTTCTGCAATAGGTAGCCCGCCGCACCTGTGCAAGAAAATATACGGTTTTTCTTTCGCTAATAGATCTGCTAACGAAGAAAACTCACAATTTTTGCCAATTTTTTGCAACGTTCACTGCTTGTTGCATAACCTAAGCTTTCTTTGCGCGGCAGAATTGCAAACAGACTATCAGACGCAAAGACTATAGAAGTAGAAACTATATCTACTACTATTAGCAATATTTTGATTGACGTTTTTTGCATCAGTCTGATGAACTGTGAGGAAATAGCGAAAATCAGAACAAATCTTCACCTACCAATTTGGCCAAGCTTTTCATCTAAAGCCACATCCTCTAGTCACTATGTGTAATGTGCATATTTTAAGGCTTTCCATGCATGCCAATTAGCACAATAAATAATGTGAAATAACACAAAACATGATTAAAATTCTGAAAAGTCGAGCTACATTATCTTAAACTCATCAATCAGCACTGAAAAAGGATTCTAGTAGCTAAAAGCTTTATCAGGTAAACATTTTCAGATAAATTATAAATTTCTGAATTTTGAAGGTTTTACCGAGTTTACTGAATTGTTTACTGAGTACTTACCGGGTTTTCTTTAAAAAACCCAGTACGAGTAAGTACTCGTACTTACTGAATTTATAAAAATCTGGATTTACTTACTGAATACTTACCGAGTTTTAGAAATTTGAGCTAGGCACAACACTGATCCAGTCGCTTCCCATTTTGTCTACTCGCTGTCACCAGCATTCGGTGGTCTGGGTGGGTGGATCTTTGCGCCGACGACCAACTCTTTGCGAACTAAAAATACGTACAGTACGTAGATCGCTCTAATACGATCTAAAGTTGACTTGAAGAAGTTTGATCTCACCGCTTCCCATAAGAACTGCATTATTTGTTCATTATTAGTCCCTTACAGATACTACATGCCAGCCTTTTGACGTAGCTCTCGCTTTTGATTTTTGGTGAACCGTCCGAGTACTCACCAAGTCCAACGAAACATAGATAGAAAACTTAGTGGGCATTAAATTAGACCTCTTACTTCTTAGTGTACCAGTTACCAACCCTCGCCGTTGGTGTAGCATATTTGCAAAGAAAACGCCTCCCACCGTCCATTGTAAAGTAATATTTTCCTTTGGTTTCTGTCTTCAATAGTGTGATTCAGCTGGAAATGGTTTGTTTTATGGGCCGCATATTATCTTGCATCAGCTGTTCCTGCACTAGTCTACGGTTTACTGTGAAATATATCGGCTGACTGCTTGAATAAATTAACAAGCATAAGAAAGGTCGCGCAATGACTGTCTGAACCCCAGACTACCTAAGTGGTACCGTACAATGTACATAGTGTACGTACCTTTATGAAAGTGCATCCAACAACCATTCTGCACTTGGGGTCCGAATCCTCGTGGTTCGGAGGTCCATTCCATATCACCCGATTAACTAAAGCTATTCATACTCGTGTCGAAAATGTTGTCGGCCGACAACTGTCTGCACCGATAGAAACAAACAATTTTCCGTTCAACTCACCTGAACGGAAAATTTTACACAACTACTGCGGAACAGCAAGCTGACATTTTTTCCTGCAAATGTTGTTGTTGTTGTAAGGGACGGCGTCAAAATTGGGGTGGCAAATCTGCTGGCAGATCACAGATCAGCCAGCAGATCTGCCATGGCTGATTTGAATCAGTCAAGGCAGATTTGCCCTAACAGACACTGATCTGCTGCCGTGCTATGGCCGGATCAGCCATCGGCTCTCTCAAGGGCCGAGCTTTTTGCCGTTTTTTGTAGGCATTCAAATGGAAATGAGCAGCGCCGCCCTAGTCTTATTATGCCGCCAGATAACGTACATAGGTGTGTGTTGTGCTCGCAGTGTTTGCAAGCCAAGCCGTAGCAAAATTGGTGCGGCAGAGCACAACGTAACTGTGAGTTGGGAAGGAGGGAGCGATCCTTCTAAAGACGTTGAGGTGCCGGAGAAGACACTTGTGATTGTGCCTGGGTCGGTGTATAAAGTGGCTCAGAAGGTAAAAGCAAAATCTGGTGGAACATGGTTGGCCACAATTATAAAGATCATCGAGGTTACTCTGCCGCTCAAGCAGCTGTTTCCCACAAAGCGCCCACACATTGAGTTCGGCTCCCCGTTCTCTGAAAGCAGTGGCCTGCGCCTTCGATCTTCACTTCATTCCAATGCCACAGACTACAGTCCCCAGAGACCCGCTTCCTCGGACTTGCTTCACCCTGTGGAACGGTCCTATTTGGACACAGACAGTAATGCTGGTGACAAAGCGACTTCTGAGTTCGAGGGACTGATCGTGCAGGGTCAAAAGGAACTGAATTCTTGACTGAAATAGCGGTTAGCCAATTTTTCGGTGCTGGTATTGTGCGCTACCAACTTTGAATGTGTGACTTTAATTTGTCTATATGCTGCCTTGTTTTCCTTCTGTTTTATGCCAAGCCAACGATGTACCATGTACTCTGTCTGTACCATGTTACTATGTTGTTACTTTAATAACACCAACTATTTAACGCAGACTCTACTTAACGTTTCAGACTAAGTACTTTTAGACTTCACACCATGACTCGTTTTTTGTTTCTTGAACGCTGATTAATTGAGCCGAAGTTTTGGTGCGCGCTCTCCTCTTTGATCCCCGAGAAAAAGCGCAAAATGTCGGGGAAAGTTGGCCATAGAATAGACGTAAATGAGTATGACGGACAAATGGGGCAGCGAGTGACTCCAATGCGGGATTTCAAGTCATGGATTTTCCGGTATGGTAATTAATTATGGTATGGTCAATGCGGGAAATTTTCACCCAAACAATAATAGCACCGATCTAATAACATGAACCTCTGAATGCAACAATAGTAGGGGCTGTGAGTGCAATTGAGCGTGTTTAGGGCCAGGGCGGCGCTGCTCATTTCCATTTGAATGCCTGGAAAAAACGGCAAAAAGCTCGGCCCTTGAGAGAGCCGATGGCTGATCCGGCCATAGCACAGCAGCAGATCAGTGTCTGCTAGGGCAAATTTGCCTTGGCTGATTCAAATCAGCCATGGCAGATCTGCTGGCTGATCTGTGATCTGCCAGCAGATTTGCCACCCCAATTTTGACGCCGTCCCTAACTTTTTGTCCTTTGGACTAGGAGTAGCCAACTGCTATAGAGCAGGAAGAGACACAAGGTCCGGCAGCCTCCTTAACAACAACCCTCCCCTTTTGCTGTCGGTGTGTGCAAGACAGCTAAGGTTTGGTCCCCATTTATCTACTTGCCATTGCTGACTTTCGACGGCCTGGGTCCACTACTTCCCATCGCCTCGACAGGTTTCGAACCCACAAACACACCGCTCGCTTCCACGGGTGCCGGGGCCGCCGTGACAGTACAAAAAGGTGGAGATGCCTCAATTGCTCCTGTGTTGGGAACAAACATATCGCCAGATGTGAGTTCTCTACATGCTCCTCTTTTGGAGGCAACTGTGTCCTCAAAAGAGAGCTGCCGCACTCCTCCAGTGGTCACTTCAGCTGACGCCACAGACCGAGACAACATGTTTCCAACCGCGCAGAGAATGGACAATATGCTGCAGTCCATCGGTCAGGTGGTGCATGTGATGCAGCATCACAACAAGCTGCAAACGAAGAACCCTTCTTACCTGAAAGATCTGAAATTTATGGAAGCGGAAAAAGAAAATGCACCGTGCATTCAATGGTCAAAACAAGTTCTAAACCAGATTCCTTCTGAGGTTTTCTGGACAGAGCTTCAGCGCGATCAATCGGTTGACAAGAACGCGACAAGAAAGGGGGCATCTACTGAGTTGTTTTTCCCCAGCTCAGAGTGTAAAGTGGAACCGTTACAAAACAAAATCGTCACCTGCGTGAACGGCGATGTCAAATTGGTGACAAATCGGGAAGTTGAGCTGCCGCAAAACGCTGTTACCACGGTCATGACTCACTCACACCAAGCAACCTCTAGAAGACCTGAACGTTCATTACCGCTTCACAACCCCAGTCAATCTCGCGCCTATGGACAATGGGACCGCCATTCATCCAGTTCATCTGGTGGGCCAGATGAATAAAAAGGGGGCAGTGATGGGTGACATGGTTGACGTGATGGATGAGCTGACAGACAAGCAGTTTTCGGGGATGCTGAGCTGTAAGAAGAGTCAAGAGTTGCCTGACACGCAAGAACTAGCTGTCTGGAAACGGTCAGATCACAAAAAGTTTCTCACCATCCGGCAGCGTCAAGAAGCAATCATGTTGAAGAAGAACCCTCACCGTCACAGCTGCGTTCACTATTTGCCTGAGCCGTCATCAAGTTCTTACTACATGGCTAAAGCTCAGTGCATGGAAACCGGATTCGACTAATACCCGACCAAGACTTTGTATATACAATAGTGCACAAACAAATGTCCTCTCCACTTTTTCGGGTTCACTAAAATCACTGTTTTTCACTCAATTCTCAACGAACTTGAACCAAATTTGTAGGGTAGGTGCCCAATTAGTCCGGCTACTTGTGTTACAGTTTCGGCGCGAAAATTCAAATTTTGCCGGAAAATTTAAACGAAAATGCTAAAATCATATGGTCTCATAAAAACGGCTCTTACCATACATGTAACAGGGGGGGTCTGGGGGGTCTGCCCCCCACCCGACTTAGGCCAGACCCCCCCCCCCGAGACGATTTCACCGACCCCCCCCCTCCGATTTTTCTGGCAAGTAAATTTTCGAGCAAATTTTTGCAATTTTTTACAATTTCACACACAAAAATTGCCAAAATGGCCTGCAAAACAGCACTTTTTAGCTGTATTTCAGCCCAAATTAGCGATTTTTGGCAATTTTTAGCCAAAAAATTGCGATTTTTTCGATTTTTGAGCGTTTTTTAGTGCCCACCCCCTTCCCCAAAATTTTGGCTCAGACCCCCCCGGCCGGCGCCAGACCCCCCCCAACCCCCCCTCCCCCCATCGGCGGATGACCTGTTACATGTATGGCTCTTACTCAAGAAATACAAAAGCTACGCCCGTGAAATCATGTCCGCTTATAGACCCAATATAGTGCAAATTTATGTAGAAGTTTCAAAACCCTCGCTCAAAGTACGCGCGAGAATCCGATTTTCAAAGTTCGCAGAAATTCGGGATTTATCCATTTCCAAAGCTAACATTTTGAGGTTCACTAAAATTGCCCGTTTTCAGTCAATTCTCTGCCAATCTGAACCAAATTTGCAGAATAGGTGCCCAATGGGTCTGGCTAACTCTGCTAGTAGAATTGTACGTTTGGTTTGATTTTGTGTATGTTTATTGTGCTAAGGATTTGTGGAATTTAGTAATAATTTAGATTTAGAATAAATAGTATGGTCTGCATTATTTACATCAATTTTGCTGATTATTATTAAGCTTGATTATTACGGTTTGATATTCAGTTTCGGTTCAATTTTCACTTTACCTTCTGTTTTGGTTTTAGAAAACAAAATGTTAGCTTTGAACTTCTTTAACACCAGTTTCATTAGATCTACTTTTATTTTAAATTCTTAAATAACCCAATTCATATTTTTTGTTCTTCTTAATATGAAGTATATTTTTTGTAATTAAATAGAATTAAAAAAACATTACTTTTTAGACTCCCAACAGTCTGGGCCTACACAGTGAGGCAGTATCCAAACTGTTCCGATACATTTGGATCTCTCCTCTCAGCATTGCCCCCACCAGTTTCAATTTCCATCCAGCTTATGGCAAAATGGACTTTTACATAGGCAACATGTTGGGCGTCTTCATTCCATTCGCTTCGCTTCTGGTGCTCAACCTCAGATTCCTTCATAACCTGAAGTCTGGAAGAGCTCAACGAGTGTCGATCGGGCGCATGATGGGCATATCATGCGAAATGGCTGGAACAGCTCCAAACAAAACTCTTGAAAACCTGACTGAACCGTCTTACGAAGAAAAGGAATATGAACGAGGTTTACTAGCAAAACAAACCACAATATCAGTGGTTGTGTTGTTGAGCAGTTATTTGTTGTGTGCGCCCCTAGTTTTGTGCTGACCGTTTTGGAACAGTTTTACCAGCACCTTTTTTTTAATAGAGATGGTTCTGGCAAAGCGTTCTATTCATTTTGGTAAGATGCAGTTAGTGTTTTGTGTATGTTCAACAGTTTTTTGAGTTTTTGTATTTTATTTAAATGCCATGATGGGGTTAGAACTAGTGTTTCCTATCGAATTTAAATTAAATAACAAAATTAAATTGTTTTGGCCAAAATCACCAAATAAATAGCAATTTAATAACAAATTAAATTTCTCGCGATGACTGTCAAAAAACAAATTAAAATTATATTAAATTTCGTAATATTGGCCTAGAAATTTGATATAAATTTGATATGAATTTGATATAAATTTGCTTGGTTCGGCAGCTTCACTAGCCAAAGTTTGGCTACAAAACAACAAGTTCAGTCCAAAGATGACCTTGTTCATGCTTATAGCAAAGATATCAAATCACTAAATGCTAATTTGTAAACCATTTGTCGCCATCTGAAAAAAGGTCAACTCATTTTGGACTGACATGACCCAGGTTTTGAGCTGTTTCCTCAGAAATTGAGTATTGATTTTAGCAAATTTATATTTAATTCATATCAAATAACAAATTTGTATCAAATTAAATTTCAGAATTTGGGTACCAAGCAAATTAATAGCAAGTTATTTTCATCTGAAGGCTGAGGAAGCAATTTAATAGTTATTTAATTTCAAAATAAATTTACTCGGAAACACTAGTTAGAACACAGATTGTTAATGGTGTTAGGCGCGTTTTTGTTTTACTGAGACATATAGTGTATTCTTTAAGACACCTTTTGGCAAATCTCTACTAAACATTAATGATCTTGCTCTGCAACTTACATTGTACCACTTACGTAGTTAGATTGCTTCTGCTTTCATGAAACTATGAATTTTATTGCTTTTTACTGTCATATTTGGACATTTAGATTTGTTGCATTATTGTTTCTAAGTTCCATTCCAAGTCAAACTGTTAAAACACAAGTAAACGCCAAGATACAGCCAGTCACATTTTGTTTCTGAGCTTGGCTATTCTAGTTTTTACCCTGTTAGTGCAAGCAAAAGAAAGATTGTGAAACATTTTCCTTATCGACCAGTTTCATTCAACTTTTACAAACGCAATTTTGTAGAACAGTTTTTCCGTTGAAAACACTTCCTACAAATGATTACAATTACAAACAAAAATCTTTTCGCTCAAATAAAAACCGATTATATAATACTTTGAAATGAAATACATTCATCATATCAAAGCAGCAAAGATTCACGGATAACAAGTATTTCCTGTCACAGTGCAATAAACACATGGAAACTCTGACAAATTCTTACTGGGGTTCTCAGCTCTCCACCGAGCAAACTTGACGGCAGACAGATTCTCATAGTAGGTCATGTTGATGTCAGGGAAGCGTTCGGGGAAGAAGGTTCTGTTCCTAACCAACTGATGCATGCACTGCAGCGCTTTGACATCAGTTTCTTCTCTGAACTTATTTACAAACAGCTGCGGTCTCTTTGCAAGCATAGGCAGGTCCTCCATCGCGAAGACACAAAGGCCATTGCGCCACACACCATGGCAGTTGAAGAATCCATAAGAATCGTCAGGCCACAGCGAGTAACGCGTGATGAATGTCTTCTTCCAGTCAAAGTCCCTCAGACAGGAACCTGGAAATAATAGTTGCTCATTTCACACCGATCACTGGTATATATTAGAATCTAGCCAAAATTTCTGAAACGTTTACCCGGATAACCACCAGGCGCTCCAAACTTTTCGTTGTGGTTAAGAACAGTGAAGAACTGTTCACCACTGAACATAGTATCACTGGACCAATTGAGAAATCGATAAAAAGTTGGACTGTTCAGAATATAGTTTACGAATCTGTAACTCAGTGTCTCTTCAGCAGAGCCTTTATATATTGTGAAGCCCTCAGGCATTGTGGTATTTGCCACATGGTTGTAACGATTGGGGTCAGCTGGGAGAATTTCTACATCGTTCGAGCCATTGTGCAGTTTTAGTATCTTCACTAGCTCAGCATTGGTACGCAAAGGAAAGTCGTTGTTCTGCAATAAAAAACAATTGCTCTAATCAGTTTAAAAGAAGATTTGTACTGTATATAAACCCATCTCTCTCTCTCTCTCTCTCTCTCTCTCTCTCTCTCTCTCTCTCTCTCTCTCTCTCTCTCTCTCTCTCGACAGATAGTCTTATATACAGTACAGTACAAAACTTTGAATACTTGACTATTTGAACAAAGCGTTCCTAGTTTAGAAGTCATCATACATGTACGTACTTCCAAAACGAACACATAATTCCACTGCTTCCCACGAAGTTCTCTTAGACAAGATACTTGAGCTTCAGGAATGTTGTGACCACGGGGATGCACATCATATGACTTGTTGGCAACGAAAACATTAGAAAAGCAGGACGAAATGAGCTGAATCCCAGTGCGAAAGACCTGATGACTTTTGCTGTCCACATGAAAACAGTACCAGTTCTGTGGCATGTAGGCGGCACTCAAAAACAGTTCAAATGAAGCCAAACTCTGAAACCTTATCTGCATGTAAGTATATTAACACAAATCCGGTGACACAAATTATTAACTAACTACGAGAATATAAACTGAACTGAACTGAACTCGAACTCGAACTCGAACTCGAACTCGAACTCGAACTCGAACTCGAACTCGAACTCGAACTCGAACTGCACTGAACTGAACTGAACTGAACCAACTAACTAAACTAAACTACATACTGAACAGCAAACTACAAACTGAATTAGAAAATAAACTAAACTAAAGCATAAAGAGAGCCACACACAAACACTAACTATGTAAACTACATAAACTAGCAGCCCTCCTAACCCCTCTCCCAATAAGATAGTTCCTAATTGCTAGCATACCTCATAAATTAGCATGGAGTAAGCAAGTGGAAATCTGGCTTCTTCATTAGAGAGAGGTTTGGTTGGGTAGAATTGTCTCCGAAACACAGCCACACACCCATCCGCTTCCAACTCCCGCAAAATGTTTTCATCCGAACTAAAAGTCCACTGACCTCTTATTTTTTGCGAACCATGTCCACTGAACACATTCGGATCGCAAATAAACGAGTTGCCGTTAAACCGGTCGAAGTAGAACATTGCCTGACTATATCTTGGGAGCGGAACAAATCGCTGTTTGTGTGCGACGAACAAGCTCAGGCTAATAGAGACAATTGACAGACAGCTAACTGCCAAACATAGACGCTTTTTGGCCCTTGACAACGCAACCATTGACCATCAATCTCAAAACACAACAAAATCTTAACAAGAACACAAAACAGAATTTATGCAATCAGTCTTCAAAGCCCATCATAAAGCATAGTGGAGTTTTACAGCGTTGACCATAAAAAAGGCCGCCTGCCTGCCTAGCCTTTTTTCGAGTTTCCCGAATAACTTCAAATGGCCGCCATTCAGATAACTTTTAACCAAATGAAAAGATTTTTGGCACGATTATCATTTGTACAGTTTGTTTCAGCAAAGTCCTAGCCTTCTGAAGCCTGGAGGTGTAAACCCTTCCGAAATGAACTGACACGAATTTTGAGCAAGTTGAGCAAGTGAACAAGTTGGTGTGTGAAGGAGTTGGTGCTGACCGGGTTTCCTCTTCCAGTCAACCAGCCAAACCGGTGGCTCTGATTTTGGCTCCGTCCAGAGAGTTGGCAGTGCAGATCAGTGTTGAGTGCAGAAAATTTTCTCTGGGTAGCATTTTTCACTGCGAGAGCCTAGTGAGCGGTGCAGTTGATTGTAGGCACTTCAATTCAAACGGTCGTCATTTACGGAGGTGCCTTCGGTCCGCATCAACGAGAAAAACTGTCGCTTGGCTGCCACGTTTTGATTGGAACGCCGGGGCGTGTGAAGCAGGTCGTCTCTGACGGCACTGTGAGTTTGCTTTTTTCTCTTTTATACGTAGGCGTCTTCTCCAGCAGTGACACCAACATTGCTTTCAAAAAATTGGGAGCGATCCCGATCGGAGAGGTTTGGTTTCTGCAAATGTGCAACAAATACTCTCACCCTTGTTACATACATGACGTGGTTGTGTTGGAAAAGGCAAACACTGTCAATGCTGCTGCAGGTATCGTTGAGCGACTGCGCATGTTTGGTGCTTGACGAGGCCGACCGTATGTTGGATTTGGGTTTCGAGTCCTGTCTCTCTGCCATTCTCAATTCATCTGATTTACCGTCGAACAGCTGCCGGCAGACAATCATGTTCAGTGCCACGTTCCCGACCGCAGTGCAGAAAATGGCCTGGCAATTCCTTAAAACTGATTTTGTTATGATTGCTGTCGGTGGCATTGGAATTCCGAACCCAGACATCAGCCAAACCATAATAGAGGTATGCAACCTGTGTGTATTTTACTTACAACTGTGCCAAAATAGCGATAACCTGATCATTTCACAGGTGCCTCAGTACAGCAAGAAAGAGAAAGTGTTGGAACTGTTGAAGGATGACATGAACAAGTACAGAGCAGAGGGTGAGTGTCTACGTATCAGTGGCCACTATTTGTATTCTACATTGCAGACGGGCGCTCCAAACTAAAAACGCTGGTGTTCGTGGAGCGCAAGCGGAACGCAGATTTTCTGGCGCTGAGTCTGTCGCAGAACGAACTGAAATCGACCAGCATTCACGGGTGAGGCTGCGGCAGCTGTTGAGGGAGTGACAGTTCTCTTGCAGGGACCGCACTCAGCAGCAGCGCGAACAAGCCTTGCACCAATTCAAGAGCGGCGCGTGTCCCATTCTGATTGCCACTGGTGTGGCTGCTCGCGGTCTGGACATCAAAGGCGTCGACCACGTAGGTGCGTCCGGAGTCTTCTCCTGTGCGAGTGTTTGCTTCAGGTGATCAACTACGACCTGCCTCAGTCGATTGACGACTACATCCACCGCATCGGCCGCACTGGCAGACTCGGAAACGCTGGCAGATCGACGTCCTTCTTCGACCCTCAGACCGACACGGCGCTCGTGCCGGCGCTCATCTTAGTACAAACTCTGCACGTCTCTCTGAATTGAGTTGAGTGTTTAGAATCTGTCGCAAGGCCAACAGCAAGTGCCCATCTGGTTGTACAGTCACGTGTCTGGAGGTGCAGGCGGCCAGGCTGCAGAGGTGTGTGCAGTCTGTCTAACATTAACCTGTCTGTGGTTGTGTTTCAGAGTGCCTGGGCGGTTGCAGATGCACTGGACACCGTCGTCACTCTGATGTGAGCTCAGTACGCCCGGTTTTGTTTCGCATTTCTGATATCACTGCCATTCTAATCGCTTGTTCCAGTGCGTTTTCTGTTCTCTGTATAGTTGATTTGTTACTGAGGTTCTTTGTACACGCATTTACGTTAGGGTTTCGGTCTGCGGCCAGTGTTTTGGTTGGTGTTGTAATTTCGGTGATATTGTACTCGTAATGGCGTCGGATTTTTTGCGATACATAGTAGATGTCTTCAGTCGCATTGCATTGCTTTAATACAACATTGCCTTCCTTTCTGATTGTGCGAATACGGTCATTGTCTTTGTACTTCAGGTCAACATTCCCGGTAGTTGCCAATCTGCAAAGAGTCGCTTTGGATAAAACTTGTTTTAATGAGGTCACCGGAATAGAGTAAAGGGCCAAGCATCAAGCTCAGCAAGTGCTTTAGCTCGCCCAGGTGCTTGTAACTTTGGTACAGCGGTTCATAAATCCTGTTTTCCGGGATGAACTGAGTCAGTAGTCATAACCGCGTACATGTGCCTTCGTTTGGCCTTGTAGGTAGAGCGTGTCAGGTGACTGAGCATGGCGGTCAGGTGGTTTCTGCAATTAATTAGCGTTCAACTGTAGCCTTGCAGAGAATGCGATGGAAGGGTTCTACGCAACAAAAACCAGTGGTTTTGTGCAGAAGTGTATTGTATAGTTGTTTTGTACTCTGCTAGTTGCTACTGGTATGTTGCTGTCAGATCCAAGCGTGTGTTTTGCCATTTCTATGGTGTTGTTGAGCGTGGCGAGTCTGGGGGCACTGGCCAGTGCAGTGGTGTGTCTTTTCTATCTGCGCACCGTTTTCTGGGCGCACAAGGAGGTGGTGCAGGTGTTCAGCAGATCGACCGAAGAACTCGGCAAACGCACGATCAGCCAGCTCTGCCAGACCTCAATGAATAAGCGCTTCGCACTGGGCGACTTCACCGGACCGAACGTGGCCAGGAAATTCTTCGAGCACACTGAATTCTCAAAGACAATAGCGCATCCGGAAGCACCAGCCACCGCAGCCGTACCCCAGACCAAGGCCGACGGGCAATACGAGGAATTGGGCCCCGGTGTCAGCAAGTTCAAGTCACAGGTGCCTCCTACAACCAACAAAACCAAAGCATAGCCTTGCCTTGATAAAAATTTGATTTCATTCGACATTAATTGTGTAGCTACAGTGGCGGTTAATACACGGTATCCTCTGACTGTAATTGAATAAAGTACATCTTAGAGACATTCGAATAGACCAGCTTGAAAACACAGCGCCCGAAAACTTTGACAATTGCTGAATGATTTAGGCAATAGGCCCGAAGTGACTATGCAGCCGATAAAACAGAACACCTGACAGAACAAACACCACAAATTCAAGAGGACATTCTTTAGCTTCCGGATTTGCGGTGTGCTGCAGTCAATAAATCAGTCAATCTCTCCTTCGCTGCGCCGCAGGTTTTTCAGGTCGCAGGTCGAAAGCCTGTTTTGCTTGCCGCGCAGTCAAGTCGGACCAATTACGAAAGAGTACTGTGGTTTTGAGGGCAGCGCAGCAGGCTTTCGTTGTAGCACAGTTCTTTTGATCTCGATGTCTCTCAATTCTACCGTCACCCTTCTGCCGCCTTCTCGAGTTGTCAAAGTCCGTATGTTTGCGATCTTGGTACTGTCAATTCGCAACACAGAAAATTGCGACTGGGATTCTTTCCTCGGGCTGACAGGTACCAAAAACTATTGAGTCATCCTGTTTGACCCCATGAACAACTACAGTATTAGTATCAACAACAGAAACTGTTTAGCGTGACACATAAGCGTGAGCATCACACCAGAAGCAGTTTATACCTAAAAGAGGATTGTACTGCTGCCATCCGGGTGGCACTGGCACTGTAAATTGCTACCAACTTAGCGATTTAGACTTGGAAGGTATCACCGGGTGGCACTTTCCCAGTCCACCAGTCTAAATTGAGTGTTTGGAGCTTGAAAGTGTCAGTGCCACCCAAGTGGCAGAAGTAGAAATTAGGTAGCAAATACCCAACTTCTTAAATTCTATCCATAAATTCAGCATAAAAAATTTCAAGTCAATGTCCTTGGATTTTTTCATATAGAGTATACGTGCGTACGCACTGTATGTGCTGTGCTGTGCAGTATGTTTGCCTTACTGCGAAAAAACGCCTAGAGTTTCAGTTTACCAGTAATGTCAGTTTAAGGGGAGTTACATAGAACGAGTATCACTTTGTCCGCAGTAAATATTCGCGCCTGCTCACATCGTCTGCCAATCGTCGGAGAGCCTCCTTGGCATTGACGGCCGAATTGTCGACGGCCACGAACTCCACCACCAGTTTGTCCACTTTCTTCTTTCCTTTCTTCCGCTTAATCGTCAGATCTACGTTGGCTCCTGGGTTCAGAATACTGTACACCGGCCCGATACGATACAATTCATTGTCGGTGCATCTGAAACGCTCACCACTCACACTCACCCAATCTACCAGTACTGTGCTTATACAGTACTTTATTTTGGTGGCTAAACGCTGATTGCTAGTGTTGATCAAACTTCTTTTGGTTAGGTCTCCGTCCGAGTCCAGCCAAATGTCCTCTGGTTCCAGTCGAATGCACAACAACGACGCTCTGAGAGTTCGTAATGACTTGGTCTTTGTCGACTTTCCACTCCTCGTGCTCACTTTCTGTCGTCGAATCTTAGCCTTCTTTGTGGCAGAGCCGCCTTTGCTTAACCTGCTTTCCTTGGCTGTTTTCGCATCGCTTAAAGCTGCCAATTTTCTGGGTAGTTTTTCCGATCGTTTCGATTCTGCTTCTGTGCGACATGACACTTGGGGTAGCGTTGAAATTGATTGTTCACTGGCAGTAACATTATCTTCAGCAGGCAAACTTATAATCAGCAGTGATCGCAGTCTTTTCCTGGTGTTTTGCTGTCCAAACACGTTTAGAAGTGACCAAGTCGGCTCATTAGCAGAGTTCTCTACCAATGACTGACCGATCCTCCGTTTCTCCTCTTTCTCGGCCTCTCGTTTCCGTCTGCGATGAGCTTCTCTCTCTGTGTGTCTGGTCCATTCGTGAGTTTCTTGTTTTGATTTCCTTTGTCTGTCCGTCTCATAAATCGACTGTATGCTGGGCGCCAGTTTCACTCTTTGTGACTTTTCCTTGCCTCGTAACGAAACCTCCGTGTCCAGCTCGCTGGCGTCGGATATTCGAGTCCAGCCTGACTTCCTGACTGTTACGTCTGTCCGCACTCCTGTGTCCTGTGTAGCTCTCGACTCCTCCGTCTGCTGTCTGAGCGCCCGCTCGTACGCTGTCTCCAAGTCTCTCACGCTCTCCCTGGCTGTCCATGAGTCTTCGTCTCTGCCTCCCGGGTTTCCCTCTGCTGCCTTCTTCTTCTCTCGAGCGGTCGGCACCCTCTCTTCCTCTCTCCTCTCCTCTCTTCGCTCACTCTCAGGCGATTTGGAATGTTGCTTGCCGTCTGCACACGAAGCCAGGATCAGTGTTAGTGTAGAGACCACGGTCAAACTAATTATCACAACACACATGTCTCATCAAACCAGTACTGTACTAAAAACAACACATAAATGGAATCTCTGCAAAGTATTCCCCATCAAAATAGGGAATTTATGATGAACGTGGGTTTGTTGGGGTCAGTATGCAAGATGCAAAGAATAGGATATCAACTTTTTAGCACCAACAAGTAAATCATTATTTATCACAGCCGAATAGCCTATTCGACACTTCTCACTGTATTACATACTGTCGTTTGAAAATTAGTGTATAAATTTTATCAGGATGGAACTTCTCACTGAATCTTGTCATATAATACATAGGCTAATTTAAATAAAATCAGAACAAGTAACCCAAGAATAGAAACTTTATTAGCAGTAAGACGGCGAGGCGGCCGTTCAATCAGCAGCGTCGAAAAAACGGGCGGATACATGTAGTTGCGCAGTTCATGCGCGCCCGTAATGCAAATCTAAAGTTAGCATAAGGCTTTATAAACTGGCTGCCCAGATCCACCTTGGTCAGTTGCTGTTGGAGTCCTAAGAAAGTTCTCCCGGGAGAAGCAGCCAAACTGAGACCTGACAGCCTCCAGCTCCTGTTTAATGAAAAATACTGCGTAGAGGGGTTTCCAGTAGAGCTAGGGCCGGCCAAATGTGATCGAAATAATATTTTTGCTCAAAAATGTTTTTGGACTAAAGATTCTTAATCCACTCTAAACGTTACCTAAAAGTCCCAATTTTTAGATCTCAACTCTGGTTATGCCAGCAATCCGTAATTTTAGTTTTACGTACGACAAAACTAGGAAATTCTGAATGGTTTTGTACATGGTAAGGCGCATTTCTCACGAATGTCGGGTCGTGGCCACAAATGCTTTATACCAACCTGTAGCAAATCGATAGCGCTACAAAATTTTGAAATAAAAAAACTGCGTAGGGGGATTCCAGTCGAGCTAGGGCTGGCCAAATGGGATCGAAAAAAGTTTTTTTGCTCAAAAATTATTTTGACCAGAAATTCTTAATCTACTCTAAACGTTACCTCAAAGTCCCAATTTTTAAGTCCAACTATTATCAGTACGAAACAAATTGAGTTGAAAGTTTTGGTTCGATAGTTAAGTGAGGCGATTTTTGGGGGCTTATCTTACTAATGGAGCGTCAAATCCATAAAGCTAAACATAACTCATGAATGTCTATTAGTGCACCAACGCACAGCCCTCTATGCAAAAGTTCGATTTTCAATTTGGAATAGGTGTTAGGGGCAAGACTCGATCGAATCAGAGACTGGCTCTTAATTTCCGTTCCCATCCCTACTCACATATGGTTTTGTAGCTGTTCCAATGGCCTTTCATTTTCGTTTTCTCTATCTATTTTTCAACTTTTGAGTATTATTATGCAGAGCAGATTTGCATTAATATTCATGTATCTCAAAAAGGGAGTTTATAGACTAAAACAAAGGCCATTTTTTAACTGAGCGGGTCAAAACAGGTCGGGAACACTATTGATTGATAAGAAATTCCCTTCAGAAATGCATGAACGCTGAAGATTTATTTCGGGATTATGCCTTGTGAGAGTACGTTTCTTAATGAAACTTCAGAGTGCCATAACTTGCGACAGATTAGTCATAGCGCAAAAACATGACGATACTCTGAATCAGCGGAGAAAACTACGCCAGACAGATACCACATTAAGCCCAGATTTGACAGATAACTTATTGTCTGAGTAGTAGGGCATAAGAACTGAATAAGTGGCTCAGGAGCGGTCAGATTGAAAAAACAGATGTTGTTTTCATAATCAGCGGCTAAAACTGAATTAGGCCATATAAATTTGATGGCTCTTATACATGCGACTGAATTGAGCCACCTTTCAAACAAACAAGTGCAACCGTTTTCTTTGGAAATCATTAAGATGCTCATATATTCCAAACTAGGCAACATAGAGCTTAAATATGGATATTTTCGGAATCAGCAGCAAAATATTACAATCTTATGTCTTCCTGCTTTTCGCATTATTATGTTACTTCGTCTGCGGTGTTTTGCAAGTAGACTGGAGGAGTCCGTAACTTTTATGGTTGTGTTAAGTGATCCGACAGTTTCAGTATGAAATTAAAAGTCAATTAAAATTACCGAACCATTTACCCGTACCACGGTGGCGTACCAAATCCACTGGGGCCTGGGTGTTAGAGATCCGAACCCATATTACCAATCTTTTTGTCGGCGCGTATATAAATCGCCTACTCGAAAGTCGATGCGGTACAGACAGGCGGTGTGTTGTGGTACACAGTTCTGCGAAATCGAATACGTACTGATATAATAATCAGGAAAGTTGGAAAGCAGCAGTTAGAGCAGTAAGAAAACGGAAATGGCTTAGCTGACCTTTAGGGGTCCCTAGTGAGGGCGTATATCTCAGGATCTAAGCAGAGCACATTAATGAAAATTTCAGCAAACTTTTAAGAATTTATTGATCTTTCATTTAAAAAAGGATTCATTCAAATCCGTTGAGATTTGCCTTAACTGACTTTTAGGGTCCCTCCATTACACCTATATTAATTAATCACTTTCTTGCTTAGGCTTAGGCTTAGGCTTCAACTGAATACGGTAGATAAAACTGAAATTTTTGTTAGGGACCCTTAAAAGTCAGTTTTGCCACCGCTGTAGCAACTGCAAATCTCAACGGATTTGGATGAATCCTGTTTTAAATGAAAGATAAATAAATTCTTAAAAGATTGCTGAAATTTTCATTACTGTGCTCTGCTTAGATCCTGAGATATACGCCCTCCGATGATCCGATGTGCGGGGGGCCTTACGGCCTGCGATCAGACTCGAGGTCCATTTCGCTTCCCCGTGATTCGTCATCTCGGACGTTTGCCCTTCTTTCACTGCCAAGCCACTCAAGCCATGCTGTTGGGCGCCAGGTACTAAGAGAGTGCCTGGCGTGGTGACGTCATGGTGCTGACAGCTCCCAACGGCCGCCCCGGCCAGTGGCACTAAACCGGTATCAGCCTTATTGCTGGTCTCTCAGACAGCTCCTGACGTCGTTGATCTTCCCTCCAACGCGGCATGCTTTTAGGAGCGGCTTTCGGTGCAACGGCAGATCCAGTTGGTTCCCATTTTACCTACTCACTGTAACCAGTTTTCGGTGGCCTGGGTGGAGCGTTGTGCCGACGACCAACTCTTTGCAGCAAGAAACTTGCCACGCCGAGAGGATGAACCACTACAACCACTAGGGATGCAGCGGCCGCCGTGACTCAGAGGCAGCGAGCTACCCACTGAGCCACTGACGCGGCTATATACGCCCTCATTAGGGACCCCTAAAAGTCAGTTTTGCCACGGAATAAAAACTCAATAAATTGTGTAGATGCTTCTGCTGGAACCGATTTACTGTCAGCACAATCCTGTTATTCCATTTAACCAGTGCTGTTACTAAATAGAACCTCCATAAATGGGACTCTCACTATGAAGGAAAGAAATAAGCATTAAATTAACATTTCAGTGTACCTGTGGCGTCCCATTTCCTTTTAAGTAGGTGCACCCGTTTGCGGAGGCGTCCCACTTACCGAGGCCTCCATTTATAGAGGTTCTACTGCAGTTATAATTTTTTAAGTCAAGTAAGCATTCAGCGAGTAAATCTTGATTCTTTCAAACTCATGAAGAACAATTCATCTACTGTCTCTGTAAATCGTGCACATGTATGCGGCATTTAATTTGGAAAACTAAATAAACTTAGGATGACAATTGACTTACACGATTGGCTTTTTGCTTTCTTCATTCAATGATTTCAATAATAAAGCTGGAATCCGTTGCTGAAATCAGTGCGCACATGTGTATGTTACGTAAAATACATATAGAATAAGTAGCGTAAATATGCGGAGAAAGTAACTTCAATCAAAGCCAGAGCATGATCAAAATAAAAAAAGCCTTACGCTCCTGACAACGAGTCTAAAAACAGTCAGGGAAATAACAACATATATGGTATCAGTACACATATATGGAAACGGTACCATATATGGTACCGGTACACCTTCAAGTGGTACCATATATGGTACCACTTCCTTATATGGTACTGGTACCATATATGGTACCCCTTCGATCGAGGCCTCAGGTGGTACCATATATGGTACCATACCGGTACCATATATGGAAACGGTACCATATATGGAACCGGTACCATATATGGTAACAGGTACCATATATGGTACCCCTTCGATCAAATCATAAGGGATACCATATATGGTACCGGTACCATATATGGCACCCTTTCGATCGAGGCCTCAGGTGGTACCATATGGTACCACCTCAGGCCATACATGTAACAGATCATCAGCCGAACGGGGGAGGGGGAGTTGGGGTCTGGCGCCGGCCAGGGGGGTCTGAGCCAAAATTTTGGGAAGGGGGTCCGGCACTAAAAAACGCTCAAAAATGGAAAATAATCGCAATTTTTGGGCCAAAAATCGCTAATTTGGGCTGAAATACAGCTAAAAAGTGCTGTTTTACCGGCGATTTTGGTAATTTTTGTGTCTGAAATTGCAAAAAATCGCAAAAATTTGCTCAAAATTACTTGCCAGAAAAATCGGAGGGGGGTCGGAAAAATCGTCTCGGTCTCGAGGGGGGTCCCTATCCGGGGGGGGGCCTGGCCTCCGTCGGGTGGGGGGGGGCAGACCCCCTGTTACATGTATGCCTGAGGCCTCGATCGAAAGGGTACCATATATGGTACCGTTTAACATATGGTACCACCTGAGGCCTCGATCGAAAGGGTACCATATATGGTACCGTTTCCATATATGGTACCGGTACCATATATGGTACCACCTGAGGCCTCGATCGAAGGGGTACCAAATATGGTACCGGTACCATATATGGTACCGTTTCCATATGTGGTACCGTTTCCATATATGGTACCGGTACCATATATGGTACCACCTGAGGCCTCGATCGAAAGGGTACCATATATGGTACCGGTACCATATATGGTACCCCTTATGATTTGATCGAAGGGGTACCATATATGGTACCTGTTATCATATATGGTACCGGTTCCATATATGGTACCGTTTCCATATATGGTACCGGTACCATATATGGTACCACCTGAGGCCTCGATCGAAGGGGTACCATATATGGTACCAGTACCATATAAGGAAGTGGTACCATATATGGTACCACTTGAAGGTGTACCGGTACCATATATGGTACCGTTTCCATATATGTGTACTGATACCATATATGTTGTTATTTCCCTGACTGAAAAATGCATACTAGAGCACGGCTTGGCCCAGGCTCAAGATTTTAGGCCAAACAGCAGGGCGGAAAGGGTAAGAAAAACGTGTGCAGAGTGCAGTAAAACATGTAGATTTTTATCCAAAGACACGAATAATTACTATACTAATTATTATTAACATCCGGTGAAGCCCTCACGTTTGGACTCGCACAATTCGTGCAAGACAAAAAGTGGATGAAAAACATCCAGAACCCGTTCGTGAACGCGTTGTAAGTCGCGGTCCTTGGCCATGGGGACCTCAGTACCCCACTCGTTGAGCAAAGCGAGCAAAGGCTGGTCGGGCACAGGGGGCCGCAAACACGGAGATGACACCACGTGGTGTTGGGCGCGCATGCTCTTGCGGAGATCGGATGACAAAGTGGCCCCCAGAGGAAACCGAGCCAAGTGAGCACAAGTAACCGAGCCTTCCAAAGTGACAGCGTTTGGGTCCGCTTGCTCATACACGGGTGCCGGAAAACTGAAGTCTAAGCCAACACGGGCTGCTAAAGAAGCCGGTGGAGAATCCCGACCAGCAGACGGCTCGGCGCGGCTAGCCGAGAGAAAACGTTCACGAGAGTGACGAATGACCGACAACTCATCATCAAGACGGTGGCGGCGGCTAGAGTCCTCGGCGTCAGAATCATCATCCGACCGGCCATCGGAGTGCCCGTGGGGGGTAGGAGATCGCCGTCCCAACACCTCATCAGCAGGATACGCCATTAACGATTGAGCTCTAACCCGGCAGGCCGCCATTGTTAATTACGCTCGCTGGCGGCCTAGTCGGTCACTCATATCGATCAATGGCCGGTCCGGCTAATTATGCGCTCCCTGGCCGACCAAGTCAGTCCCTCAGTATCGATCAATGGCCACTTGGCCGCTGCTGACCCTAATTATAATAATTACGGTGTGCTGCCGGTGCTGTTTTAATAGGGTGCACCGGAACAAATTAGCAAAATGTCTGGGGCGGCTAAGCATCCGATACCTCAGGCACAGGAATTTCCGACCTGATTAGAAGCGACCAAGGCGCAGGTATTCATTCTCTCATTGTTGCTTTGGTCGTCTCTGTAATGGCATCTTCAGGCTCTGGTCGAATACAGTGTCCACTCCACACTGTGAGAAGAGTTTTGCGTTTCAACAAGGACTCAGCAGGCACTTAACTCGCGCCCATCCAGACAAAGAGAGAAACCGGAATCACGGCAAACTCACGTGCGGAGAATGCGGTAAGTACTATATTATGTAGTGTAGAAAATGAGAAATTTGGCTGTTTGGATTACTGTAGTATTGAAAGCAGTAGTTTAGATGAAACACTTTCCACTAGACGTCAGTTGTGCGAGCACCTAACTGCTACCCATCAGATCGCTGTTGAACCTTTCTCAGACAAGAAATTTGACAGCTACAGAGCTTTCACTGAATGGCGAAATACCGTAGCCAAAAATGGTAAACTGTGTGAGTACAATAGTCAGTGGCATGTTGAACTGTACTGTTGCAGGAGAATTTGACTGGTGCTCATTCTATGCTTCGCAGTCATCTGGAAAACAGGGCTTTCAGTGTCACCGTAGTGGAACTGCCACAGTAAAAGGACCGAACGAACGACAACGTGCCAAAAAATATGATGGGACAATCAAAGTTGGCTACTCCTGCTCTGCCCACCTTAACGCCGTAATAGCAGACGATGGAAGGTGAGCATTTCATTTTTTCTCTGTTTCGTCAGAAATCCAGATTGTTTAGCGTGACTGTGTCTGGCTGTCTACAACACTACAAACATGACACGAAAGCCAGGAGCATGCGGTTAAATCCTGGAATCAAAATCAAGGAACTGCAACAGGCACAGGCACGAGAGGGACGATTACAGTTCTATGGCGCCTTGCCAACTACGTATGTACATACAGTGCTTCACCTTGCACAACTTACTTTCCAACCACTGCTACTATAGTTCGCGAACGCGTACTTCTGATGCCAGCAACCCCTTTGGGCATCGTCCACTAGTGCGCGTCAGCAGTGTTCGGAAAAACAGACTCCAGCGCCTCCAGTCAAACCAGAAGACTATCATGGAGCAAGTCTCCAGTTCCGTTAGACAGCAGAACGCAGACGCAGACGCAGACAGCAAAATCGGAGGGTCGTGGCTACAGCGACAGCGCAGGCTGAACTGGCGTGAAGAGGCCGATAGGGAGTGGGAAGACAGACAGGAGGAGGATCAGAAATTCTGCGAAGAAAGGGCTAAGAACGCAAGAGAGAGAATTGCAGCGGCTGTGGAGGAGCGCTGGTGAGTAATAGATATACTTCATTAATCAGCAGTACTTCACTGATTAACATGCACTTTCAGGCAAGAACAAAGGGGAATTATTGAGCGCGAGCAAGCAGAGAGAGCGCGCATTGAGCAAGAGAACTACGAACGAGCACGCGAGCGCGAACGTGAAGCGGAAGAGCGAGTTAGGGAAGCCGAACAAATACGTCTGCTGCAAGAGGCGCGCGAAGACGAGGAACGCGAACAAAACGCAATTCTGTACAGAGAGCAACACCGCAACGACAAAGTTCAACTATTCCGGGGCGAGACAAATGGCAATCGACAACTACGCTTGACTCTGGTTACTATTCCGTTCAGTGATCACTATAATAATTACTAATTGCTAACCGGACATGTGATAAAGGAATCAGCTCTACAATACCCTATTAAAACAAGGCCAAAAAACAACGCCATTGATCGATACTGAGGGACTGACTTGGTCGGCCAGGGAGCGCATAATTAGCCGGACCGGCCATTGATCGATATGAGTGACCGACTAGGCCGCCAGCGAGCGTAATTAACAATGGCGGCCTGCCGGGTTAGAGCTCAATCGTTAATGGCGTATATCAGCAGGCGGAGGTTCGCCGCGACCTGGCGTGCGCGGAGTACCAGGCACTTCGGCCATGGCACACGAAAACGGCTTGGCAGCCGACAGCGGGCTTGGCAGCCCGAAACAGACACCCAAAGCAATGGGCACAACACAGTGCAGCGCGGCAGCTACGTCACAAAGTTAGGCAGCGAGGCAACGACGGCCACGGCCACGGCCAAAATAACACATTCTGGCGTGACCTCTGCTGCCCGGGCTTATATAGACCAGTGCAAACCGGTTTTCGCTTTCAAGTTGGCAACGGCCAGTGGTCTAACGCCAGAATGCAATGTAATGAGTGGAGTATTAGTGAAGGAGAATTACTATACTAATTATTATTAACATCCGGTGGTGGCTTTCACTGTTTTCGTGCACGTTTTCCTGATTTCAAACTTGTTTGGCAGCATTATTTTCTATTTTTTTCATATTTTCTGCTTTCCAATTTTCCTTTCTAACTTCTTTAGTAGGCGATTTTTACCCGCGCGCTTTTTTTGATCGTACATAATTCGTATATGGTTTATTTCAGAGATTCAACCGTAAAGAAAAATACCGGATGATTTTTCAGAATACCGGATACCGGATACCAGATACTAATGTTGATCAGCTTTTTAAAAATACAGTAATTTTCAGGCAAGAAACACAGGCTACTTTTTCTCCCTGAATTTTTTCACCCTGTCCCTGTGTGCATTTATTTTTAGGGTGCTCTTCTTTTAAAGTTTTTACGCTCTAAACCTTTTTGACCCCCTTTTTGCTCTCTGTTTTTCCGGGTGCTTTTTTCTCCCTCTACAATTTTGCCCCCAAAAAAGCCAGCCAGGGTTCAGAGAGAACGACCCAAATGAGAACGCAAAATTTTGAGGGACAGAAGACATGTTGGTGGTAAAAATTTTATTGGGTAAAACATTAAAAAGCATTCTAAAATACATGGTGTGAAAAATTTGAGCCAATAAAAATTTTAGGGCGTAACAAATTTTAGAAGTAGAATTTCTGGGGGTAGAAATTGCCGGCACAGTTGGTGTAGTGGTTTAGCCCGCATAGCCACTGTGCGCGTGCTCGTGCGCTCATCTTCTCGGCGCGGCAAGTTTCTTCCTGCAAAGAGTTGGTCGTCGGCAGTCGGAACAAAGCTCCACCCAGGCCACCGAAAGCTGGTTACAGCTAGTAGGTAAAATGGGGACCGACTGGATCTGCCTAAGCACTAAGCCGCTCCAGAAAGCACGCCGCGTTGGAGAAGAAGATCGATGGCGTCAGAAGCTGTCTAAAAAACCAACTTTGCTGGGAGCCCTCTAGCATATGGGGCACCAGCGGCCGTCGGGAGTTGACAGCATAATGATGTCAACACGCCGGAGGCTCTCTTAGTGACCGGCACCCAACAGCATGGCTAGGAGTGCCTGGCAGTGAAAGAAAGGCAACGTCTGAGATGATGAATCACGGGGTCGCGAAATGGACCACGGGTCTGATCGTAGGCCATAAAAGCAACCTGAAAAATACAGGGCCGCAAAAATTTCACAGATAAAAATTTTTACTGGTAAACAAAACTTCAGAGGTATAAAATTTAGGGCGGAATGGCACCATGAAAAATGCAGGGCGCAAAAAGTTACATAGGGGTAAAATTTAGGAGGTTCAGATTTTAGGGGTGAAAACGTCATGAGAAATACAGTGCAGAAATAAGAGTAATCTGAAAGAAAATCGTGGGTTTCACTGATTTTCACAGTTGAATCGGGCGATTCGGGGTTGGCCAGATGAGATGTGAGTGAAAACCCAGAGTTACTGACAGGGTTCGTGCGGGACCTGGAAAGTCAGGGAGTCATGGAAAAGTGAGGGAATTTAAAAAAAGTCAGGGAATCAGGGAAAAGTCAGGGAATTTGGTGTTCGGTCAGGGAAAAATTTGATAGCAGTAGAAACATCTCACCACCAAATGGTCCTGTTAGAACTTTGCACACCACCCTTTTTGAATATCGGACTTCTGACTTTCTACTACTACTTAAACTAAACATTTACCCTCAGAATGCCGTTTAAATGCGTGTTACAGTGCCAAATTTTCAAATTTTTCTCACTCTGATCGGACTTTCCTCACCCTGGTTGGTCAGGGAATTTTGACGTTGGCCAGGGAAAAGTCAGGGAATTTTGCTATGCGAAAGCCGCACGAACCCTGTACTGAAGAAGTATTGCAGCTGGTAGAGTTTTTGGCCATGCACTAACTTCAGCGCCCACAACCTTACCTGCTGCTACGAACAGTTAAACGGTTAGAAGAAACCGAACTGTCAAAAGTATCAAACCTATTTAGTAGTTTTTCAACTTGGATAGACGTGTTGAACACTTCGCTTGTTAGGGTTAAAAATTGGATCAGGTGTAGCTGGGGGGCAATCAGGAACCGATCCCAAACAGAAATTAATGTTTTTAATTATCATAATTAATTATAAATTGACAAGTTTTATCGATAAATATCGATTATTTTTGGGAAAATTTCTAAATCGTCCAAATATGGTCATGTTATATATCATTTGAAAGCCTGACGAGCCTAATGATCACTATATCAGCATAGAGAACGCCCCGAGGGACTGTTTTTCCAAATATAAAAGTACCTCTGAGACGCATCAGTGTAGGGCACGCTCCAGAGGGCTCTTTCCAAATATAAAATACCCCTAGCCTAGGGCGACGCATCAGTATAGTGCCCGTTCCGGAGTCGTATACTCTTTAGAAAGTTAATTAATTAATATAGTCCGTTTTTGAGCTTCTCTGATTCCACCCCAACTACACCTAACCCCAAATTGGAGAATCACAAGGTCCGATGTTTTCGCATTTCCGTTATGCCTCTGTAATTGGTAATTTGGTTTAGTTTAGCGGAGACCTTGTTGAGCGATTTATTTAAGTGCTAGTAGCTATGTTGCTTCTGATTTCAGCTTAAATTGAAGCCGGCAACAGTGCTTGTCATCAAGTGTTTGGTGAGACGAGCAGGTTTGTGAGCTTTTGCCATGGCTGAGTTGAGGCAAATTCTCGAGAAGACTATATCACAGAGTGAGCTGTTTGTGTCTGTTATGGTTGAAGAAGTCATTTAATGTAGTGATTTAAACGAGGTTGCCTCCTCGGCTGGGAGCGTCTCCGTCGCGGAGGTGGAAGTAAAGCAGGCTTGCATTGCACACCCGCAAAGCTGCTTTCCTACGAATGCGCTCAGATTGAAAATACCGAGTTTGGGTAAATTAAGCAAAAATAGCTTGTAATTGTAAAAAAACATTTCGGCGTGCATGAAAAACGGTTCTTACTTGGCTAGTTACTTCTGCTGCTTTCAGATTTGACATATAACAAAGTTTAACTTTAGAAATTTCATTGCAATAGCTCTTAAATAATGGGAAATTGGTTGTGTGTAAAATTGGTTCCTTTTACTTCTTTTCTTGTAGATCATTGCCTCATCCTGTGTTTAACATTATAAATGTAAGAAAATTGTATTATATTATTTTACAAAAAGAGCAACTGTTCCGTTTCTAAATCAAAGGTAAATTGTTTTCTGCTTTTAAATATTGAAACGGGATTTTACTGTTTGGCTGAAAAATCTTTCATTGTCTTTGGCACAGCAATTCTTTATTTGAACTAGCGAAAAACACTGTTGTTTGCAGTAATAAACCGTACCAGAAAAGTAGACCGACACATTTTGGCAAAACTCTGTATAACTCGGAATGCTCGGTTAACCGGGAACTCCTTATTTCTGACTTGTTTCCATCACTATTAATGAAATGACCTCTGAATGTTTGTATATCACTTATAAATTAGCTGATTTTAACTTGATTTCTTTAAGATCCCGCCGATCAAACGGCGGCCCTCGAATTTCTGGAACAAGCGCGCACGGCCAACTTCGTGAGTTTGTTCTAGTCAAACACCTGCCTCTCCGAACCGGCTTCGGTTTTGCTTCAGCCGGAGTTCGTGAAACAGTTGTCTGAAGTGTTGCACGCGCATAACTGCCAAGACTTCGTCCGGTCGCAAGCCGGGCTCCAGCTAAAGAATGTGCTGGCCACGAAAGATGAGACACTCAAGGAGCAGCACAAGCACAGATGGATGCAACTGCCCGCCGATCTTAGGAACCTGGTTAAGCATAATGTGAGCTTTTCTCAATTCTATTCTCATTAACCCTGTCAAAATCGTTCCTTCCCTTAGGCCAACTACAACCTTTTTGTTTGCCTACATTCTAGACAAATTTGTGTTTGTCTGACAGTTAGAAGACGTCTGGGTTGGATTCAGTTCGCCGAAAATCAGTTCGTCGAAAAAGTTTCGCTGAATTATAGTCGGCCCAATGTTCAGGTCGCCGAAAGCCACTTCGCCGGGTGGTCGGTTGGCCGAATGTTCAGTTCGCCGAATCGAAAAAATAATAAAACCGGTACCTAATCTATGACACTCAGACTTAACCATTAGAAAGAGAAGTGAAAAACCTGGTGACGTTCCTTGGCCGGTATTGTGCAAAATCGTTACTCCCTACAAAAATTACTCTGTCTTTTACACTGCAAAATCGTTACTCCCCTTGTACTACTTTTTACTCCCTTACTTCTCTTGCAAAATCCTTACTCCCGAACTTATTTAGTTTGTTACGCATAGAATTTAAGCAATTTTTGCTCTAAGTGTTGGAGACAGGACGCTATATAATCGGCCCTAAAGTGTCTAAAGCTATTATTTTTCGATTCGGCGAACTGATCGGGTCCCAAGACGTCTGAACAGACGAAGACAAGCATTTTCGTGATTAAGCCTGGTTTATCGGTAGCTGTTTGGTTTTTGTAACACCGATCTCCGAAAATCTAGAATCAGTAGAAAACCGTTCTTGCAGCTGAGAATTGTAAAAATGATGGGTCTTCTAAAAAGTTGACCTCAGTCGTTACAAGCTGATTGGAGTTGTTGACAGGTGCTGAGTACACTTGGTACGGAGCCAGGTCGACCGTCGACTGCGGCTCAGTGCGTGGCAAGCGTGGCCTGTACGGAGCTGCCGTTCAACCAATGGCCGAATGTGATTACTCAGTTGATGCAGAATGTTTCCGCTCCGAACAGCACCGAAATGCTCAAGGAGTCCTCTCTCGAAGCTCTAGGATACATTTGTCAAGATATTGTGAGTTAGATCACCTTCGCTTGGTTACTGTCGCCTTGCCGGTGCTACTGTTTATGTTTCAGGACACGGATGTGTTAGGCGCTCGTTCGAACGAAATTCTGACTGCAATTGTTCACGGCATGAAAAAGCAGGAGCCCTCTAATCACGTCCGTCTGGCCGCCACCAATGCCTTGTTCAACTCTCTTGAATTTACTAGGAGCAACTTTGACAACGAGGTACGTACACAGACTCTTACTAATAGATAGAAAAAAGCGCAGGCTCATGCAATTATTTATATCTGCTTGCTGGACTGGTTTAGTTTGGCAGCTTCCATTGTGCTTTGGTAGAGCTCTTGTTTGTGCTTTCGTTCCTTTTCTTGTTCGGCGCGCATTAACCACGGATTGTCCCGTTGTTTTGGCACGTGCACCGGGGCCTCCCTGCAAACCTTCTGCATACTTGATTATTGTCAACTTATGAGCTCGGCGTAATGAACGAAAACTGCTTTAAGAGATCTATTTTATTATGCATCAATCGCTATCTGAGTTTTCCTGAGGCGGAGTCTTGAAAGAAAGAGCTAATAATTTGTTGAAAAGCATTTTGCCTTTTTTAAGTCACAAAATGAAGGTAGACAAGGCTTTGGTTGCCTGAATGTCATGTCAGCTGTTGGAAGATCGGTTAATATTAAAAAACCGAGGGCTCGATACGTTTGCTAATTTGCGCCCAATAAAATTTTATGTATGAAATTAACGCTTTCGAAATAACCCATGTCCATCTGAAAGAGCAAATACCGACGAACTCAGATTACTAATTCTAAACGTAAACAGTTGTCTTCGACTTCGCCTATTTCTTAAGTTTTCGCCAAGCGTTCTATAAGTGAATGTTTTATTCAGGAGGAGTCTGAGACACGACACATATCTGCTTAGAGTGGGCGAAGAAAAAGATTAGTGTTGGATGATCTAAAAGGGAGATTTGGAAAAGGTTAAGAACAGTGCTTACCCTTGCTTTCCAGCCTGTTCTCTGACAACTTCTCTTTGTTTGTACGCAGCTTTCTGCACCGCCTCTCTGCGCGCCTTTGCCTGGTCTTGCTTGAGTTTTAGCTTTGCTTCGCGTTTCGCCTCCTGTTTGATGTAAGTGGAGAACATTGCCATTACGGGCGCTTTTAGAAGAACGCAGCAATGTCAGTCAAATGGCAATGCTGCTACTGAGCGCGCATCAGTAGACAAATGACCATAGAAACTAGCGACGCGGTCGGTTCGAATTACGATGACTGGTTCTGATTAATCTAATTCAACTGACTCAAGAGGGCCATTTGAATTTTAAGCGGTTTGCCGGCAAAAAACTCTCTCATGAATTTTTAGCGCCGCCTCACCGGCATTTGCATTTTTGACGCACTTTGGCCAGTTGATGCAGACCGTGCCTCTGTTTCAGAACGAGCGGCACGTCATAATGCAGGTGGTGTGCGAGGCGACGCAGTCTCCCGACACCAAAGTCAAAGTGGCCGCACTGCAGTGTCTGGTCAAGATTATGTCACTTTATTATCAGTACATGGAGCACTACATGGGTCCGGCGCTGTTTGCGGTCAGTCAGTAGGCACTTAACGTCATTTGTTGCTGGTTACCTTCTTCTTGCACTCTATCATATTATTTCCGTGTGCTGTGCAAGTTGATGACGTTAAGTGCTTGACTGTAGTAGTAAGCCTACTGTATTGTAGAATGAGTATCGATTTGTTGATTGTTGTAGATAACGGTGGACGCGATGAAGTCGGACAATGACGAGGTTTGTCTGCAGGGAATCGAGTTCTGGTCGAATGTCTGTGAAGAGGAGAACAACTTGGCCGAAGATGCGCAAGAGGTGACTGTTTATTTATTTACGTGTTCGTTCGCGTATAACCCCGCCGGGTTGGCGTCGATTCATTTGGCGTCTGTCAAAATTTTTTATAAAATGTAGCCGTAAAGGCACCAGTGGGTGTCTCGTTTTCGTTCTATCATGCCCGTCCATCAAAAACAAACTAATTATACTAGTTGCGTCAAAAAACAACCCAGCAGATTTTTTTACTGTTGCAACCGCAAGTCTCCACCGATTTGAATGAATCTTTTTTGAATGAAAGACAAATAAATTCTTGACAGATTGGTGCAATCTTCAATAAGATACTGCTTGGTTCCTGAGATATTTCGAAGCAGGACTATTAGGCGACGCCGATTAGGCGATTTAGCGGTACTATTAGGCGACAGTACTATTAGGCGACAAAAATAATTTTTTTCTATAAGTCCGTACGGCAATATAGCAACCACTAAAACATAGCACAACAATGCAAACAGCACAACAGCAATTAAAACAAAGTATAACAAAATAGCAAAGCAATTTCAAGGACTCATTTAAAAAATAAGTGCAACACCATGGATGGATAAATTGCAACTCACTGAGCACTCATTAGTAGAGTAGACAGTAGAGAACATTTCTGCATGTGTCGCCATACATGGGCCGGGGGGTTCGCCCACACCTCAACTTGGGCTCTACCCCCCAAACGACCCGACCCACCCACCTGAAGCCGACTGTTGTTCCTGACCCCACACACTAAAATCGCCGCGGCCCTCCCCCAAACCGACAGGCCCACCCTCAAATTTTCGGATTTTGAGTACTCCAACCCGAACCCATTTTTCCGGCCCATGTATGCATGTCGCAGACTATTTATAAAGCGCCAGATGGATGGACGCGCCGCATAAAATTCTCGCTGCCAAACTCTGTGAGCTGCTTCCGCAAAGTTATTGGTGCGTCGTGCATAGTCTTCATCTAAAGTGCGTTAGAATGAACATAGCAACCCAAAAAAATATGTGGCCGACCCGACGGCCGCTCCCGTGCTCGATGCAAGCTGGGGAATAGGGGCAATTACCAGGATCTGAGTTAGAAACAGTCAAGGCAGGTGGCTTGTTTAGCTATAAATAACGAGTTATAAGATTAACGGGACATGATTTTAGTGCCACTGCCATGCATAGTTAAAAACAGCGCATTTAGGCTTACAGCTGAACATGGCCCCTTAACTGATTCGGAAGGCCCGTCTAATTGGTACTATTATTTTTTCATGTTTTTTGTCGCCTAATAGTACCATCGCCTAATCGGCATCGCCTAATCGGCATCGCCTAATCGGCGTCGCCTAATAGTACCGTACCGGAGATATTTGCCCTCAACAAAATCTCCATACTGTGAATAAACTAAATATGTTCGAAATGGGCCTTCAAAAAGGCCTAACGACACTAGTACTGGCTGGCTTATACGGACTACTTGTATAACCCCGCAGTTGGCGGTCGGCGGACTTATACGGGCGGGCGTCGGTGTTATACGCTAACATATTGTTGTGACAATCTGTTTGTTCTAGGCTGAAGAGATGGGCAGAGCGCCGGAACACGTGAGCAAATATTATGCCAAAGGAGCGCTTCAACACCTCATTCCTATCCTTACCAATGCTTTAGCCAAGCAGGTACGCTAGTGCACCGTGAAAATACACCTAAAACAGGCTGAATAGCTTTTTTTATTCACACAGTTGGAGGGATGCGATCGCTTTTGAAATCACTCTAAACTGACGCAATACTTTCTGTTGACCTTGATCAAATTTATGTTTCCATGAGATCTTCAAGGCGGGGCGGTGCCGTTTTTGTGCCAAGACAAAAGAAAGCATGGCGAGAATGGAACGCCTTGACAAAGAGAACTTTGTCTGTTTGAAATGAATGCCTATACTGTACAATCGATCGGCCGTAAGAATCAATAGAGCTGAAGGTCGGTTTGCAGGAAGAGAGTGATGACGAGGATGAGTGGAACCCTGCCAAAGCGGCTGGCGTCTGCATAATGTTGTTGTCCCAATGCGTAGGAGACGACATCGTCCCGGCCACCCTTCCCTTCATCACCAACAACATTGAAAGTGCCGACTGGCGGTTTAGAGACGCTGCTATTATGGCCTTCGGTAACTACTGCTCGTCTCTGTCTGTCTGTCTGTCTGTCTGTCTGTCTGTCTGTCTGTCTGTCTGTCTGTCTGTCTGTCTGTCTGTCTGTCTGTCTGTCTGTCTGTCTGTCTGTCTGTCTCTGTCTGTCTGTCTCTGTCTGTCTCTGTCTGTCTGTCTCTGTCTGTCTGTCTGTCTGTCTGTCTGTCTGTCTGTCTGTCTGTCTGTCTGTCTGTCTGTCTGTCTGTCTGTCTGTCTGTCTGTCTGCTAACGGACTGTTTGTAGGCTCAATTCTGGAAGGCCCGGACGCGCAAAAGCTGAAGCCTCTGGTACATCAGGCGATGCCGATGTTGATCAAAGCCTTGCAGGACGAGCGAATGGAAGTGAGGGACACGGCCGCCTGGTGTATCGGCAGGGTGTGCGACGTCTGTCAAGAGGTGGTCATACAGCCAGTTGTGCTCCAGCCAATGCTTCCCGCAATGGCGCAGGCTCTTAATCAGGAACCCCGGGTGGCCACCAACGTTTGTTGGGTAAGCATTGTAGCAGCCGAGGCCCGGCTTGTTTAACCTAAGCCTAAGACTGGGTTGATAGTGTCCTAATTTTTCGAATGCCCTCCATTGAGAAGGGAAACAAATGAACACGAGTCTGATAGGTAGCTAGCAGTCTGTTCGTGCGTTGGAGTTACGAAGCTTTATCTGATGTTTCTGTTTATTACGGATTGGTGGCTAATAGAACAAAACGAACGATCCTAACCAACCGTCATATGTAGAGATCAATTTTGGTGGTGGTAACATCGAGTACGCTCTGTCCGTGCAGGTTGTGTTGGCGCGTGGGCGCCCGTCCCTTGAAAGTGTCGCGCGGCGCGTCTAAGCCGTCGTTAAAGCCCTGCACCAGCAGAGCGTTTATGTAATCGGTTACTTTCGTCCACGCTTCAATCGTGCTCCTTCGCTGCGCTTCTGTAAGCGATTCTCCTTTGCCTTCTAGCGCCTAAAAATCAGAACTACTGCTGTCTTCCTGCCAAGACTTTGACATGTTCGCTTTTGACAAAAAAGTATCGGCTGAGCTCGCCTAAACTGGAGTTAGCAAGCACGTATCGGCAAGCTTGGTATAGTTTTGTAGGCCGCAAAGACGCTGTGTGCGTGCGCTGGGTTTTATGCATGTTAATCCACTCGGTTGGACGCAAGGAGTTGGTCGTCGGCATAAGGCCCAACCCAGGCCACCGAAAGCCGGCGGATGGCTAGTAGGTAACTGGGAACCGACTGAACCTAAGCTACAATAGCAACCACGCATGTGTTGGAACAAACGGGGGCAGCTAGCACTGACACCGAGCATGCGTGTGTGCTAGTAGCGAAGGCAGCAAAGTAAGGGAAGGATGTGGGTATGCGTGGCCTAACGCTGGGGCTATGGCCTTGCACGGACAATCCATCCGGTAGCGGTACGTACCAGCAAAATCTGGCCGACGTGCACCAGTAAGTAGCTGAAGTCTTTGTCTCTGAGCGCTGTCACGAAAACTCGGTGAAAGCGACCGACTTTTACGATGTATTCGTCGAGCTGTTGTTTTGCGTCGTCGGCCGCGTTACCATCGGCTAATGTGAATACGTAGAGAGCTTTGGCCAGCAGCTGGAGGAACGAGTTGCGTCCTGTCAGTTTGTGTCTATCTTTCTTTTCTTACCTGCACAAAAGTGAGCGCTTGTTTGCGAAACTCCGAGTTGCGGAACCATTGGGAAGAGTCGTCTCCGTCCAGCTGGTAGGAGAGAGTTTGTTTGAGGCGCGGCTCGGCCTCGAACAGTTTCTGGTAACAGCGCACTCCCAGCTCGTACAGACTGCCGAACTTCTGAGGCCAGCTCAGTTCCAGTGACTGCTTGTCGTCGTGGCTCAGATTCACCGAGGTCTGAACTGTTGAGATTTGCTGTTGCGCTCTGGCGAGAAGCTTACCTTTCCGTCGTTCATCCTCTGTCGGTCTAGACTCGGAGAGAGCGCGCATTGCCGTTTGAAGGGTGGCGCTCGTTAAGCGCTGCTACTTCTTTTTGTAAAGGTGACAAAACAGCCGACTGAAGGACAGTTCGTTTGATTGTCTTGGAAGGTAGACGTGCTAGCACCTAATCTTTTTAGGCAATTTCAAGCCTGGCAGCGGCCGCTTATGACAACGCAGTGGAACAGGGAACCGATGACACCGGTCAACCGGAGACCTATATTTTGTCCTCTATTTATCATCCGATGGTTCAGGAATTGCTCAAAACTACGGATAGGTACTTAATCTGCTTTGTGCCACTCAAATCAATCGAGACTGTTGTTGCAGGGCTGATGCCCACAGCTCAAATCTAAGAATTGCCGCTTATGAAGCTCTGATGGAGTTGATAAAAAACAGTCCCAAGGTATATCTTTTTACAGTCAGGCTCTTTTTGACATGTTACCGGATGTGTTGGAACACTGTTTAACCTTATTCTTTGTAATGTTTCAGGACTGTTACCCAGTAGTGCAGGAAACAACGGTTGTGGTATTGCAAAAGTTGGAACAGCTGCTGGCCATGGAAGGCTCCCTACAGTCGGCCTCCGACAGGTCGCAGTTTCGTGATCTGCAATCTCTGTTGTGTGCCACTCTGCAGGTTACAAAGACAGAGTGGTTCCGCTCTCTACATGACCGGTGGTTTAGAGTGTACTGCGGAAGATGCGTCCCGAAGATGCCCCTGTGATATCGGACCCTATTATGCAAGGTCTCATGCAGATAATGCAGAGGTGTGCCGGTAAAGAAGGCGGAGGAGTGATGGAAGACGCTCTTATGGCCGTTTCTACGCTCGTAGAAGGTGCCTTCTGCCGAGACTCTGCTTGGTTAGCAACTAGTGCTCTATTTCTTTTAGTGTTGGGCCAACAATTTGCCAAATATCTCGAACTCATGAAGCCTTATTTAGTCGCTGGACTAAAAAACCATGTCGAATATCAGGTGAGTAAGAGAGACCCCAGATTGATTGATTGATTGATTGATTGATTGTAGGGGGCGGGATAGGAATACCCCTAGCGTTAGGCCACCAAGAGAGACCCCAGACAGACCTAATTATAATTGGTGGGTGTTAACACCAACCACTACGGTGACAGCATAGAAGAAAAGGAAAACGCGCACTCAGCAATTCAGTTCATTGTACGTACTAGACCGCCGGCACAGTTGGTGTAGTGGTTTGGGCCGCATAGCCACTGTGCGCGACGTCGTGTACTCATCCTCTCGGCGCGGCAAGTTTCTTGCCGCAAAGAGTTGGTCGTCGGCGCAAAGCTCCACCCAGGCCACCGAAAGCTGGTGACAGCTAGTAGGTAAAATGGGAACCGACTGGATCTGCCTAAGCACCGAAGCCACTCCACAAAGCAAGCCGCGTTGGGAAGAAGATCTACGATGTCAGAAGCTGTCTGAGAAACCAACTGTGCTGGGAGCCCTCTGGCAAATGGGGCACCGGCGGCCGTTGGGAGCTGTCAGCATCATGGCATCGACACCGGCGCCCAGCAGCATGGCTAGGAGTGGCTGGCAGTGAAAGAAGGGCAACGTCCGAGATGACGAATCACGGAGGTAGCGAAATGGACCTCGAGTCTGATCGTAGGCCGTAAGGCCCCCGCAAATCGGATCGTATCGGACGTACGTGCTATACTTTTTCTATGGTCAGGTGTGCCAAGCAGCGGTGGGTTTGGTAGCGGATTTGTGTCGTTCGCTGGAGGCCAACGTCACTCCTCACCTCGATGAATTGATGCAGTTGTTGCTGGACATACTGGCCGTACGTTTTTGTTGGTGTGATGTAGGGAACGACCGGAATTCCGATTCCGATTCCGATCGGAACTGGCAGTTCCGATTCCGATTCCGATTCCGAACTCAGAGGTCTCGGAATTTTTCGGAACTTTTGCTAAATTTTTAGAAATCAAACACTATTTCTTGCGTACTATTGCGTGTCTTCTTTGCTGTGCATTGGGCCATTGTCCAACTAGGGCAAGATATTTTGAAAAATTAGCCTTTAAGAAAGCATTTAGAAGTCGTTCTGGAGGGTAAAATAAGCAGAAATTAACAGTTTTAGTCCGTACATGATCTACTGTATTACAGTGCTTCTTATTTTCAACGGATTTTTTCTTCTTACTCCACTGGTACCACTTGTACCACACCCGCACCCCTGGGTACAATACTAATACATTCTGTATCACTAAAATGAGAAATTTCAATTGAATCACAAACGTTTATCTTAGATAAGAACAGAGAAATTGCACTAATTACTGGTGTTAGATTAGAAAAGCGATAAATAAATAATCTTAGATAAGAACAGAGAAATTGCACTAATTAATGGTGTATAAGACATTCTTAACCTTTAGTTTATTAACGCAAAAACGGCTTTCTATACCTACTGTAATGATTCGTCAACCTTTTCGATTTTTTTCAGGTCAGTTTTTCAGTTCAACAGCGATTTTAATAGGTCCTAATTAATTAGTATTGGGGCATAAGAAACCCAATACCAATACCTGGAAAACACCCCAATACACCCAATACCCAATACCAGTTCGCACTCTACTGAAAACGTTGAAAAACTGTTGTTTTTAAAGTATAATTTATACGCTTTCAATTTTTCCTATTATTTTTTGGCGATTTTAATGCATTGTTATCGTTTGACATGGTGATTTGTACTGGATGTTTGCATGCATACATGTAACAGGTCATCCGCCGATGGGGGGAGGGGGGGTTGGGGGGGGGTCTGGCGCCGGCCGGGGGGGGTCTGAGCCAAAATTTTGGGGGGGGGGGGTGGGCACTAAAAAACGCTCAAAAATCGAAAAAATCGCAATTTTTGGGCTAAAAATCGCCAAAAATCGCTAATTTGGGCTGAAATACAGCTAAAAAGTGCTGTTTTGCAGGCGATTTTGGCAATTTTTGTGTGAAATTGTAAAAAATTGCAAAAATTTGCTCGAAAATTTACTTGCCAGAAAAATCGGAGGGGGGGGGTCGGTGAAATCGTCTCGGGGGGGGGGGGGGGGTCCCCATCCGGGGGGGTCTGGCCGATTTCGGGTGGGGGGCGGACCCCCCCCAGACCCCCCCCTGTTACATGTATGTTTGCATGGAATTGTAAAGGATGGTTGCGTAAACACTGTTTCTTTGCCAAAAACAGGTTATTCCAAAATTTTAAGCTGATTTTCAAAAAAGTTCCGATTCCGAAAAATTCCGATTCGGAACTGTACTTGAGTTCCGATTCCGATTCCGATCGGACCCAAAAATCCGGTTCCGGTCGTTCCCTAGTGTGATGTGATGAGAGAGAGAGTTGAGCTGTGCTTGTTCAGGACGGGCAGACCGACAAGCAAGTGAAGCCGCACGTTCTGTCGGTGTTCGGCGACGTGGCACTGGCCATCGGCCCCAATTTCACTAGGTACTCGGCCATCGTTCTGCCTATGCTCGTACAGGCGTCCCAAGCCGAAGTCGAGGATAAGGTAGGTAGCTGGTTGGCTGTTTTTTTCAGAATTTGTTCATTGATCTCCAACCTAAATTGGATTTGGCACGCCGCGGCGTCGGTTTGTTTGTTTGTTCGTTTGAGCGCGCCTTAATTTGTTCGTAAATGTCGCGTATTGGCTGGCGCATAAAGGGATGGGATGGGGTATGAAATGCTGAGATTTTCTAGTAGCGCGTTTCGCCCTGTGATGTAGGTTTTCGCGAAGAAAAACAAAAGCTGTTGTGTGTGCTTTTCAGCAGGATTACGACGCGGTTGATTATCTGAACGAGCTACGAGAAAGCTGTCTCGAAGCCTACACGGGTATCATTCAAGGCTTAAAGGCAACGAATGGAATTTCCCGTATGTTTTCTGTTGTGTTGACAAGTTTCTTTTTGTGGTTGACTATGGCCAATTCGTTTAGGCAACCGGTAGTCTCCTGTTTTGGGGAGCAAATGTTATTTTAGTCAATTTACTAGTTGTAGTAGGTACCCAGGTAGTTGGATTGATCGGCTTATTCTTTAACCATATTTGCGCTAAAATCACTGTAATCCTGAATCCGGGAATTCTTGACTCACACCTATTACGAGTCATGCCGGCACAGTTTGTGTAGTGGTTCAGGCCGCAAAGCCACTGTGCGCGTGGTCATCCGTTCATCCACTCAGCGGGACAAGTTTCTTGCCACAAAGAGTTGGTCGTCGGCACAAAGTCCAACCCAGGCCACCGAAAGCTGGTGACAGCGAGTAGGTAAATGGGAACAGACTGGAGCTGCCTAAGCACCTAAAGCAACAATAGCAACCACACGTGTTGGGGCAAACGGGAACGGGGACAGCTACCACTGACACCGAGCATGTGCGCCGGCTAGTAGCGAAGGAAGGGCAGGATATGGGTGTGCGTGTGGCCTAACGACGGCCCCGCCCGGGCAATCCATCCATCTTACAAGTGATCGTATTCATGTGAACCTAACACAGGACTGGCTTTTCAGCAGAGTTGCAACAGTTGCAAGATCAGGTGCAACACATGGTCAATTTCATCGAGACCATAGGAACCGAGAATCACCCCACCGAAGCGATCGTTGGCGCCGCCTCTGGTCTTGTCGGGTAGGTGGTGTCTGTTCAACAGCCAAACAGTCACTGTTTCTGTTTGTTACAGTGACCTTTGCACCGCCTACGGATCTGCAATTAAGCCAGCTATGGAGCGCGAGGCGATAAGGAATTTGCTGACCAGAGGTGCCGTGATTTGATCACGTTTAGTAGAATGTTCAGTGCCAGAAAAGCGCTCTTTAGGTCGCCGAGCCAAAAGCAGCAAGACTCGCAGTCTGGCCAACTGGGCAACGAAAGAGGTTCGAAAGTTGGAGGCAGCGTCGGCGTAGAGTTGCAGCGCCGCAAACAATCGGACGCTGACTTTAGGTCGCGCGCGCGTGCTACTAACGTGATTTGGCGCGAAAAGGCCGCTCGACGTCAAAAAGCGAGCGCACGCGAGACGCTTTTTCACTACTTTCATCCTACAACCATTTTTTTACAACTTCTCTGTGCTGACTAAAATGGAGTGCACACGAAAAAACAGCAGCGTTCTCGGTAGTGCCAAAGTTTTGACGTCGAAAACGAGAATGAGAGAGAGAGAGAGAGTGGCTTGAACAAGCGGTCGGTCGGGCCGAAGTGTGGAGCGAAAATCAAACCAGCTAGCTGAGTGCTGATGTTGAATTGAGATTGATTGAATGTACTCGGTGCGTGTGTGTCTGTGCTGTGCGGCCCACAATGTTAGTAGTCTCCGATTTGACTGTCCTAGCTTTGATATTGATACTAGAAACTGTCCTTTTTTCTATTTTGTGTTCGCGTTTTCACCGCATAAATTGTTATACGTTTTTTCAGTTGGTTTATGAGTTGCAAGAAATGCTTCCGAAGAATAACACCAATCTGATCCGATGTTTATTGTTAACCATGACGATAGCCGGTTAGCTCCGCAATGAGTCGGTTACGTATTAGTGTTTCTTTCAGTTTTTCACGTTCATAGGTGAACCTTACCGAAAACGGTATGCTGAAACTGTGCTATTGGTTTTAAGGCGCTGCCTTGCCATGGTACCATCGCAATACCTTGCGTGACGCACAAATTCGGGTCGGAAAACAAATTTTCAAAAGATGAGCTTACAACACGAACTTATCCGGATTGTGAAGCGAACAAAGTCAAATCAAGTTATAACTTTTATTGAAAAGTTTTCTTTCTTAATGTTCGAGCCATTTCCGACCACTGTAACGCGCACACCTTTACTTCAATGACTTAGTGCAAAGAACGAACAACTAAAGAAATCTGCTAAACAACAGGCAAAGAACCCGTACAGAAATTTGCTAAACAACCCGGCTCAGAAGGCACAAGATCAGTTATAGCAGTTAGTCAAGGAAAGAATTCGTCGTCAGCATCGTAATCGTCCTCGTAAAAGTCCTCCTCTCCGTCATCGCTCGGGAAGTCGAGGTCATATTCGTCCCAGAAATCGTCCGGTTCGTAATCAGAATCTAGGAAACTGTCCTCGATATCGGTCAGTTTTATGTCATCGATGCACAGACGAACGTTGCCCTTGGTTATGACGATCGGACAGACAGCAGACAGATCATCCGATTCAGTGGCGAAGGCAATGGTAGCTGCCGCTGCTACAACTGTATCGCGCAGTCGCTCTATGAAACTGGCTCTGTCTTCAACGTAAACGAACTCGAATTTGATGGTGCGCTTTTTCTCATCAGATGACAGCAGCTCCAACGTAGACTGCAGAATCGGCAGAAACTAAAAGAACAGACAGTTTGGTTAGCTTTACAGACAAGCACCATTTTTCCTACGTAGATCGTCTAAAAGTAAAGTCAGATGCACTACAGCTGGTGCCGGGATGCACACAAGGTCGGTTTTGCGAGCGGAATTACAGAAAGATTCTGTGGCCCCGGTGACAGGTTTTGCGCACAGATACAAGTAAGTCGTGTAATGTACTATACCTTCAGAAAACTTAAAAAATACCGGGTCTGAAAGTAAGGGGCAGACAACATGTTTACATGCATGACACTATCTATGGTGCCCTTAGCACACGGGTTGGGTTCATTTCGACGTCAGTCATTTGAGCGTGCGTTCGTTTTGGCGTCTGTCGAACTTTTAAAATGTACGAAATCTCAAGTGTATTCGAATGCATTCAAATCTATTGTGTAGAGTGAGATTGAAAACAATTTTTACAGGTTGTCCACCTTGATCGTGTAGGACTTGTGGCAGAAAGAGCCATTGCATGCGTGAGAAAGAGAAAAGGTAGGGAGCTCACGTCCTCCTCAGGGTCCGTGTCGTATCTGCGACAGGGAAGGTCCTGAGAGTATGTGCACACAGCTTCTATTTATGTTCGTACAGTAGACATCGGCAAAGGGGCTGAGATTGGGTTGACCTCCCTTAGGCCGCCGCTAGCCCTCAGGAATTTTTTTGAAGAATTTTGTACAGAAATGTATACCTGGAAACATACATGTAACAGGTCATCCGCCGAAGGGGGAGGGGGGTTGGGGGGGTCTGGTGCCGGCCGGGGGGTCTGAGCCAAACTTTTGGGAGAGGGGTCGGGCACTAAAAAACGATCAAAAATCGAAAAAATCGCAATTTTTGGCTAAAAATCAACAAAAATCGCTAATTTGGGCTGAAATACAGCTAAAAAGTGCTGTTTTGCAGGCGATTTTGAAAATTTTTGTGTGTGAAAATGTAAAAAATTGCAAAAATTTGCTCGAAAATTTACTTGCTTGCCAGAAAAATCGGAGGGGGGGGGTCGGTGAAATCGTCTCGGGGGGGGGGGGGGGGTCCCCGGGGGGGACCCCTGTTATATGTAGTATAAAATTATTAGGGAGGGGGAGGGGGTTGGGCTGGCGCCGGCCGGAGGGGTCTGAGCCCAAATTTTTGGGAGGGGGGTTGGGCAGAAAAATCGGTGGGGGGTCCGGAAAATCGTCTCGGGGGGGGGGGGGGTCCCCCACATCGGGGGGGGGGCGTCTGGTCTAAGTCGGGTGGGGGGCACCCCCAGACCCCCTGTTACATGTATGCCTGGAAAGTAAAAGAGCTCATAATCGCTTATTTTAACCTATTTAACGAGACTTGGGTGTAGGTTTTGTTTTTTCCTACTTTTTTTCCACACAAAAAATCGATTTTGGTGAAAGGGTTTTTAATAAAAGATAATATGTCGATTTTTCGATATCGATATATCGTTGTAGCCATAAAATTTTGTATTTCTTACATTTCAGACGCCTGAATGAATCCACGCCTTAATGATACACCCAAAACGAGACATGCCGAAATGAACCGGTACCCCATGTCGTATATACAGTGTTGGCTTAAAAAGATGGCCTGGTCTTTCTTCGAGCTTTCCGAATAATTTCAAATTCAATCAATTTTGAACCGAATGAAGGTACGGTGTTATCCCCTGCAGAGAAAGCAAGGTTTTGCCTGCGAAGTGGTGGGTCATAGCATAGGTTACAATCGCCTCAACTAAGGCAACACAATAAACACCTAAGTTAGGCTATATAGTGGTGCTTTTTGTTCAAAGGGCACCATCTTCATTTTTGGCAATGCTAATCTTCACTTTCGCTGAAAGTAAAAATCCAGTAAAAATCTGACCTCTTCAAGGTTTTAAGCCCATACAAAGATTTAACCATAGATACAAAGAAGGCTAACCTACAAAATTATGGGAAAATGCGATGAAGGATTCGTGAGATATGTATGTTTAAATTGGACGTCTGAAAATTGGTGTCAGTTCATTTCGTATAGGGCATAACTCATAGCTACAGACGGCTAGCAGACTAGGGCTTGGCCAAAACAAACTGTAAACGAATATTAATAATAATCGCGCCAAAAATCTATTCATTCGGTTGAAAACTGACGGAATGGCGGCCATTTGAAATTATTCGGAAGACTCGAAAAAATTTCGGTCTTTTTTATGATTGTATGGTATGGTGTCGGCACCATAAACGGCGTTAAGTGCCTGACTGTACTTTGATTGGCTAAAGAACCGGAGATAACATAGCATATAAACGTACCGAACCCTCGACAGAAGACTTATCATCGCCGGCAAAAGTAGTAAAGCTTGTGAGATTGGGAAACAAAGAGCCAAGATGCGGCAGCTCCGGTGACACGTTGTTCTCCTCTCCATAGCGTTCAAAAATACTTAACGAGGTCAAGGCTAGTCTGCATCGCTCGCTAAGACTCTGGTGCAGTTCTTTCAGAGTGACAGCACGGAATGGCTGAGTGGCAGTGAAATGGCTGAGCAGCAATGAACCAACGCCGACTGATGACCCTTCCAACAGTTCCGACAACTGATCCAACCCGAACCAGTCGCCGTACGGACCCAGCAGCTGGAGAGTGGCCAATGGTTTTCCTCGCAGCGCAGCCACAATCTTCGACTGCACAGTGTCGTAGTCTAGCCCGGTCACTCCGCCGGCCAAGGTGACTGACTGCAGAGATGAAAGACCGGTGATTGCTCTCAGCGCTTTTTCGGCAAAAACCTCGCTCTCCGTGCTTTTGAGTTCACCAAAATTATGAAACGGCCCCACCGTATCAACCAAAGCCAAGGTCAGGATGTCTGAACGGCAAATGTCAATCGCTTTAAACACAACCTCGTCGGCGTTAGTGGATGTGAAGGCACGATGGAACTCTACGTAGCGCAGCTTCAACTTGGACGATTGGCACTCGAACAACTGCACCAGCTCTGCCATCTCAGGCATCTGTTTGTTGTAGCCACCCACATGCACAATCAGTCGATGGATGGTGGTTCGGGCCAGCAGAGCTGCCACTGCTTTCGGCCAACGCTCAATTGGGATGCTGAACCCGTTCAAACTGATCGGACGCTCTCTGGAGGCGGCGCAGTCGTAGAGAAACGGAACCCGAGCTGAAGAAAATACCATAACTTAACAACACTGTCATTGAGTTTTGATGAGAACCATCCCCAGGCTTCGATCATAGTGGACGAACACAAACTTGAAAAAGCAGGGTTCGTACTGATCCCGAATTTCCAAATTACCTGACTTTCCCTGACTAAATAAGACAATTCACTGACTTTTCAGACGCAAATACAAAACAACAAAAAATAGATTTTCATTTAATTTTAATGATTTCAAGCAGATACAACAAACCAAACATGTAGTGGCGCACCCACAAATTTCTAAGCCGAGGTAGAATTACGGAAGAAACCTGGCTAGGGGTAGGCTGTGGCCCAAACAGGGGAAAAATGCCGCGAAATTTAGCTTATTCAGAAGGGATTCTGAGGATAAAATTAACATTATTGCAAACACCTTTTATGCAGCAACGATCAGCATAGGACACACTCCGGAGGACCTGTTTCCAAAAACAGAAGTTGCCTATATACACATCACTATACAGTGATATCGATTTGGCCGGCGACTGACGGACCCAGATTATTAACTTTTGCCAGCCGGCTTTCTGTCACACCGAAAACCAGTTTTTTAGTTGTCTGCTACCTTGAAAAAACGAAGGGCCCATATAAGTGCAGTTGAGTGAGAGTTGCAGAGTGTGGATGCCTCGCCAGCTGTGCGGTGATTGGCTGAGCTGCAGAAAGGAAGTGCAGACCGACTCCAAGTCCAACTTCTGAGCAATGTCCGTCACCAGACTGAAGACACGGCTCTGTAGCTCGGTCGGAAGGTCCAGAAAGCCCTTCTTCTTCTTCTTCTTGCTCCTCTTTCTTTGTTTGTTGGCACGACCGACAGTGGCCACTTTGCTCATAGTTTATGAACACCGCCGATACAAGCCAAGAGGGTAATAATGACAAAAGAACAGATGGAAACCAGTGAGTGCAAGGAAAAGAATACAGCAAGTTTGCCTCTTGTCTGACCGTAGACGTAGCAAGCAGTGTAGAGCGAGCGAACGAAAAGCAGGAAGCACAAAATCAAAAAATGTGCAATAAGTTGGAAAGTTGAAAATGGAAAGTATGAAAAATAGAAAATGTTCGCAAACAAGTTGGAAACAGCCAAAACCACCACAGGATGTCAATAATAATTAGTATAGTAATTATTCGTGTCTTTTGATAAGAATCTAGTACATGATTTACTGCAGTCTGCACACGCTTTGGCTTCCCTTTCGGCCCGGCCCTTTGGCCTAAAACCTTGAGCCTGGGCCAAGCCGTGCTCTATGTCAAGTATGCAGTCATGCTACGCCCAAATTTCGGATTTGCCTTGCATTTAGACTCGTTCTCAGAGTAAGGTTTTTTACTTTGATAATGCTCTGGCTGAGATTGAAATTACTTTCCCCAGCATATTTACCCTAGTTATTTTATATGTATTGTATTCACACGTGTGCGCACTGATCTCAGCAATGGAGTCCACCGGCGCTTACGCGCACATCATGCATGCTTTTTTAATATAGGATAGGCCTCCGCACGGAGCGCCATGAGATGATTCCCGGCCCTTTACCTCCCTTTAACTCACCAAATTTAACCTTGAAGGCTAGCTTTAAGGACTGAGGGCTGAATTTAAAGGCAAGGGTATGAAGAAGGTATGTATAAGACATTGTTTCTACATACGCAGGTGCCTACCAAGAATTGTAATTATATACTACGGTACGGTACTGTAGTTTCTTGTTAATCAACCTGACATTTGGCACCATTATTCTCTGCATAAATCCATGCCGTTTTGAAGTTCGTGGTCAGTCTAGACATACGTAGCCTTGCACTTTAGAGCAAATCAACCATTTGTGGGTTTGCACTGCAGAACACATGTATTTAAAAAAACAGTCATAACATTAAAACTGGGTATTCGATCGATTATCAATGCGACGAGTGAATCAATCGAAAGAGCGGAATATTCTGCATAATGATGCCAAATTTTAGGTTGATTAACAAGAGACTACAGGAGTGTAGCGATAGACCTACAGTATTTAGGGGGTACTTTTATGATAGCGCAATGAGCCATTAAAAAGGGGGGGTCAAAAAATTCCATCGGTCACCGCAATAAGGCAGCCCGCTTCACTTTTTTTAATTGAAAACGTTTATTCATATGAACAGTACGGTAACACTGCTATTGCAGGATAGGCCCTTTGACTAGAAATGCACTTGAGCCAACATTACAGATTTCAACGTTTTTTTGGCAAGGACTCTCAGTGTCTCAACGGTCTACAGGAGAACAAAGAGATCAGTCCACGTCTGAATTTCTTATGTCTTAAAAGCAGCAGAAAAATGACGGCTGCGTTCAAGTTGCGTACGACGCCAGTCCACGGAAAAGCATTGAACCCCAATCGACTGTGAACGGCCAATCTCCAAGTCATCGGAACGGCCAGAAATAAAAGCGAAAAACCGCTGCTTATTCCAAATGTTAGCAGCAACTTTCGTTGTCCTTTCAAATAAACGAGACAAGTCAAGCTGTCCAGAGTCCGCATCCGGTACTGGTAAACGAAAGGAACCACTGCGTACATTGCTATCGAGAGCAAAATGGCCACTGTTTCAATCGCGTAAATAACCCAGTAGCCAACTACCGAACCCACAGCCGTGTTCAGCATACAAACGGCCGGAAAACTGGGACACAAATTACAGTCGTAGGACGTTATGTAGGAAAGAACAACGCTGGCAAGAGCAGCCGAAAAGCCTGCCATGTAGAAGCAACCACTGAGATAAAGCGCATACCGCCGTGCCCACGCAGAGTGAGACACCGGGAAAGTGACGCAAAACAAGCGATCGAAACTGAGACAAAGAAGCATAAAGTAGCCAGTGGGATATCCGAAGACCCAAAGGAAACTGTGCACAGAGAGCATGCAGTCCCAAGAACGTTTGCACCGCACAGCTGACTTGGCAATGTCTTTTTCTGGAATGAAGTCTTGCGGCTGGTTGGCCAGAAACATCGGCAGACGGTACATGCTGGACACGACAAAGCCGATTTCGGTGAACAGATTGGCTAGAGCCAATGCTGCCACCAGAACGTACTCCTTTCGCCGGCGCAGTCGCGGGTGTTTGCATACGGACAGAATAGTTAGCACACAGATGACAGTGAAAATCAGTCCCTGGATGCCATAGACTATGTACGGTGCTGCTGTTAAGTGAGAGGTATCGGTGGGAACGCAATAGACTGGACAGCTAAAGTTGGAACTGCTCGTCTCTATCTGAAAATTTAGAGACATGGCAGACTACGACACCACGGCAAAGAAAGTGAATCGTATCAGTCGTGGATAAGAGTTTATCGAAGTTCAAACAATTCTTACGTTAGCACATGCCACGCAAAGTTTTACGATCGTTTGCGATAGCACTCTTGAAAGAAACAAACAAACGTGGTATTCTTATTCTTTCCAGACTTTCGCTCCTGTCTTCATTGCAAAAAAAAGTATCCCACTGGGTCACGATGCCCATCAAACGCGTCGGTGAATCTGCCGTTAGCTTTAGAATTACGTATTTTTATACAGTTAAAACTTAAAGGAAATAGGAAGAACAAATCAAACACTGCGATTTCAAGGTCATCTGTTACTGATCGTCGACACACTCACACTACATATTTAGTGTACTAGGTAGTGAGTGAGCGCAAGTCGACCGAGTCCAGCTTCTCGGGAAGGTAGCAATCGGTGAGGAAAGCCGGTCTTAGTCCACTGACTGCTTCGATTTCCAGTTTGGTGCCGCTTCGTTCCAACACACACAGCTGCAGACACTCCAATCAATTAGTAGGTACGGAGACAATAGATCCTACTTCCTTCGTCACAAGTAAGTCTCCAATGGCCTCGGCTCTCTGCTTAAGTTTGCCGATTTTCGCAAATTCAGTGTCAGTCAGTCTGAGGTATTGGTCGTGAGCCAGTGGCAATCTGCAAGCCATCACAAAAACATACAAAGCAGCAACAACAAAACAATAAGAAAGTAGTACCGATCGGCTTCTGATCTGAACAGACCGATCCACTGCAGGCTGGGAACTGCGAGATGACGATTTTCGAAGGTTTCCCGCTTCGGACCGTACTTGTATGTTAGCGCGATCTCAATGCCTGCAGTTTGCTGCTTTACCTTATTGAAACTTTACACACATTCTACCAGCATACTATGTACATACATGGGCCGCCGGGTCTGGGAGACTTCTCCATTCTCCCAACTTTGGCTCCACATACACCAGACCCATACAAAATTGCTGCCACCGCCAAAAATCGGTAGGCCCACCCACAAATGCTGGAGTTTAACCACTCCCAACCGATTGTTCCGCGACCTAAGTATGTCTACCAGATGCTAGAAAAACAGTGCTTATACATGCTCAGTGGCGTACCGATACCGAAGACTTTAAGAACGAGAAGTGGAAAATATTTTGAATGCCCAACCAAAGCAAGAAAACATCAAATCGACCTTCAAACCTCAATCGGCATTCTGAGGGTAAAAAAGCCGGCACAGTTGGTGTAGTGGTTTAGGCCGCAAAGTCACTGTGCCCATGTTCGCACGCTCATCCACTCGGCGGGCAAGTTTATTGTAGCAAAGAGTAGTTGGTCGTCGGCATTTGTAAAGCCCAACCCAGGCCACCGAAAGCTGGTGACAGCAAGTAGGTAAATGGGAAGTTCCCATCGGGAACCGACTGGGTCTGAAATTGCACCTGGAACCCACACAGCAGAAAGCATACTTGCAGAAGAACGAGCGGAGTCCCTCTTGGATCACTATATTTGGTCAACATATTTACATGTACTAAATCGGGGGTTGTGTTTACAACCCTAGCTAGAAAGGCCAACCCCACCCTTACCGAAAAATACAAGCACTAGTAGCGGCTTCAGTACTAACAAACTGGCTCAGAAATCACTAATTTTTAGTTTAAAATTCGCTCGAAAAGCCTCTGGAAACCGAATTTGGCGTTTCCGCTGCTGATAATTAAGAGAAACCGGTGTTTTTGGAAGCCCTTTTTATCGTTTTTTTGCTTGTTTTTAGCTTTAACACGCTATTTGGTAGCTTAAAATAGCGATTTTCAGCCACCTTACTGAAAAAATGTGCTAAAGCGCATTTCTATGCGTTTTGGAGCTTTTCGAAATTTTGGATCCCTCTCTACGCGAAACCCCCTGCCCCTACGCCGGCCTGGACCAGTTACAAGTATGGTGTTCCAACAGGCTCGAACCAGGGGCTCACCGAATCGAGACAGCCGTCGGGCCGCTCACTTAGTGGATGCATTCTGATGCAAGCATGCTGGAAGCTACAGTAGTGGCTGAGCAGTGAAAGAACGGCAATACCATACTTTCGGCGTACATACGGGGTGCGAAATAGGCCGCAAAGGCATGATCGTAGGACCTCGGTCCCTCCATAACATTGAATCGTATCGTATCTAGCTAGGGGTAAAACTAACAGTTTTGTTTCAGCACGCAATTTATTGGATTTTGGGCGTGGAAAAAGCGACTTTTTAAAGAAACAAGCTACGTACTTGTACCGGTGAAAAAGACAAGAAACATGCATAGAGTTACCGTGAGGATCTGCATCAACAAAAACGAAAGCAGCAATTTTCAGTCGATCTACCAGCATCTTCAGCAAATACCGAGTGTTGATGTCGGGATAGCCTTTTCCCTACAATTTGATTGAATTGCAGCGACCAGACTAAAAATTCAGCCAACATTGTACTGTCATTTGAAACAAAGCTTACATTGTATTTTAGAATAAACTCTATGTTTAACGCTTTTGAAAGTGGTGGCCTGAAGCTTTGGATTAAACTGTATAAAAGTTTTGTGCGACCTATTCTGGATTACGAAAGTCCGGTATACAGCCAGCTTCTCATTAAAAGTATTGAAGATATCGAAAAAGTGCAAAAGTTTTTTACTAGAGGACTATCGTATGTATCTAATGTTTTCGTCCTATGCTGTAGGATTTCCTAAAGGCGGCCTTCCTAAGCAAAATTTTATGAATTGTCCCGGCGAGGCGTCCTAAACGGCCAGATTTAGCAAATCCAACGTGCTAAATTATTTTATGAATACGGGCCAATTTTCAGTGACTGACTGCGTCTAAACTGTAGTTTGACTGTTAAACATTACCGGACTCCATGAATTCTGTTGTTACAATTACTTTGCCTTGCTTACAGACATGAATGAAGCTTACCGTAATCATAATGCAGGGACCGAACTTGGTAGTGATTTGTTCATCAATAAGTTTCTGGAAGGAAGCATCCTTTCAACCACCAGAATAAAGTTGGCCTTGCTGTATAAAGACGTGATGAGGTGGGAGGTATTGGGAATGGACACCAAACCACCACTACAATCGGTCTCACTGCCATCGCTCTGGCTCCACTTCAAGTCGCCCACAACCAGTCCTTTGGCCGTCGACAACTAAACAAAATTACATTGTACCATGTCACTCATATGTACATGTAACAGGTCATCCGTCGAAGGGGGGTCTGGCCTGGCGTCGGAAATCGCAAAAAAATCGCAATTTTTCGGCTAAAAATCGTAAAAATCGCTAATTTGGGCTGAAATACAGCTAAAAACTGCTGTTTTACAGGCGATTTTGGAAGCTTTTTGTGTCCGAAATTGTAAAAAATCGCAAAAATATGCTCTGAAAATTAGTTGCCAGAAAATTGGAGGCGGTCGGAACCATTGTCTCCGGGGGTCCCCATCCGTGGGGGTCCTGGCCTACATTGTAAGTCGGGTGGGGGCAGCCCCTGTTACATGTACATATAATGTTACTTGTCTTTAGTTTGGCCTGTCTTCCAGGCGGCTTTCGCCCACCCCATGTTTTGCACTATCCACGCTTTGACAGAAACATCGCTAAAGGATTGAGAATAAGCGTTTCAGGTTAAGTTCGGGCAATATATGGTGTGTGCACCCCACCCAGAGAGATATTTTAAGACCCATCGACCCAAAAAATCTATAAATAAGATCAGTACAGGCTCTCCGGCACAGTTTAGGCTGCAAAGCCACTGTGCGCGTGCTTGTGTGCTCATCCCTCTCAGCGCAGCAAGTTTCTCGCCGCAAAGAGTTGGTCGTCGACACAAAGCCCACCCAGACCACCGAAAGCTGGTGACGGCGGGCAGGTAAATGGAAAACGACTGGATCATTCGTTGCACAGAAACCCGCTCCACATAGCATGCCGCGTTGGAGTAGAGGATCTAGATGTCAGGATCTGTCTGAGAAACCAACTATGCCGGGAGCGCTCTGCAGTCCGGGTCACCGGCGGCTGTCGGCAGCTGACAACACCATGACATCAACATGCCAGGCACTCTCTTAGTACCATACATGGGCCGGGGGGAGGGTTTGCCCACCCTAACTCGGGCTCGACCCCCCAAACCACCCCACCCACCCACCTGAAGCCGACTTTTGTTCCTGACCCCACCAAAATCCCCGCGCCCCCAAACCGGCAGGCCCACCCTCAAATTTTCGATTTTAACTACCGCCAACCCATCTGCCAACACATGCTTAGTACCTGGCGCCCAAGCAGCGTGGCAAGGACGTGATTGGAGCAGTGAAAGAAGGACAAACATCTCAGATGACGAATTGCTACTAATGGACCACATAGATCTGGTCAAGTAAGGTCGTAAGGTTTCTGCACATCGGATCGGATAACCGGGCTTCATATAAATCATTAATTTTAGCTTAAAAATGCCATTTACCTAGTAATGCAATTCCGCCGCCAAACAATGTAGTTGTTTCTAGAAGCCGTTTTGTCATCTAATTATGCTTGTCATTAGGTGTTAAACGCAATTTGGCTTCCAAAATACAATCTTTTAGCTTATTATCAATTAAAACTTGATTTTCAGGCGTTTTGGTGATTTTTGAACATTTGAACCTTTCATTGGTCGTACGCCTCAGCACACCCTAGCCATGACCTGTCACGATTGAGCGAAAAATCTTCTTGTACCTAGGCTTATACCGAAGAAACAAGTATAAAGTATGAATGAACAACTTTACCGTTCAAAATGTCTTTTTCTAAGCTGTCAAAAAATTTTTTTTCCCGCTTTGAAACTGAGAATCCCAATTACAACACTAGTGTATGTGTATTTGTGGGCTACATGGAGATGGAACTACTCTTTAAAACAAACCACATGTAAGCTGTGACGAGGCTTCTCAATCACTTGGCATATATAAGTGATGCATCGGTCCAAGTTATCCAGACAGCCGTACAAACTTATTTTTTGTTATAACAGATATCTAAAACAGATGGCAAAACTTAGACAAACAGTTGACCTAGAAGCACCAAATACTTGCCTCTTGGTACTTAAAAGATTAGTGAGCAAAATGGCATTGACTTCTGCTAATGTGCGGAGCAGCATTGGTAAACGTGGGCTTGATCTCTGTGACAAATCAACTTTGTGTCCTCCATCCAGCCTCAACAACCAATCAAATTCATACATGTAAAACGTCATCCGCCTAAGGGGAGGGGGTTGTAGGTCTGGCTCTCCAGGTTCTAGGGAAGGGTTGGGCACCAAAATATGGTCAAAAATCGCAAAAAAAGCGGAGTTTCAGCTCAAGACCGTCAAAAACTGCTATTTTGGGTTCAAATACAGCTGAAAAGTGCTGTTTGCAGGGGTTTCAGCAATTTTAGCGTTTGAAATGTAAAAAGTCTCGGAGGGGTGTATCCAATTGGGGGTCTGGTCCATACATTTAACTGGTCATCCGCCGATGGGGGTGGGGGGTTTGGGGGGTCTGGCGCCGGCCAGGGGGGTCTGAGCCAAAATTTTGGGGGAGGGGGTGAGAATTCAAAAAACGCTCAAAAATCGAGAAAAATCGCAATTTTTGGCCTAAAAATCGCCAAAAATCGCTAATTTGGGCTGAAATACAGCTAAAAAGTGCTGTTTTGCAGGCGATTTTGGCAATTTTGTGTGTGAAAATGTAAAAAATTGCAAAAATTTGCTCGAAAATTTACTTGTTTACAGAAAATCGGCGGGCTCGGTGAAATCGTCTCGGGGGGGGGGGGGGGTCCCCATCCGGGGGGGTCTGGCCTGAGTCGGGTGGGGCAGACCCCCCAGACCCCCTGTTACATGTATGGTCTGGTCTTAGTCGGGTGGGGGCAGACCCTTGTTATATGTAGTATAAAATTATTAGGGAGGGAGGGGGCTGGGCTGGCGCCGGCCGGAGGGGTCTGAGCCCAAATTTTTGGGAGGGGTTGGGCACTCAAAACGCCCAAAAAATCGAAAAAATCGCAATTTTTGGGCTAAAAATCGTCAAAACTCGCTAATTTGGGCTGAAATACATCTAAAAAGTCCTGTTTTGCAAGGCGATTTTGGGAATTTTTGTGTCTGAAATTACAAAAATTTGCTCAAAAAAATTACTTGCCAGAAAAATCGGAGGGGAGGGGGGTCGGGAAAATCGTCTCGGGGGTGGGGGCATCCAGGGGGCCTGGCCTAAGTCGGGTTGGAGACCCCCCGTGACCCCCTGTTACATGTACAGTGTATGTTTTTGAACCTTTTTAGTACACAACCCCTCCCCTAAAATTTGGGTTCAGATCCGCTCCAGTGCCAGATCCCGAACTCCCTCCCTTCGGCGGATGACCTGTTACATTGTACAAAATACACCCAATACAACCAGTACCAGTTGGCACCTACGTTCTATAGGCAGCTAAGCAGTACTTACAGCTCACAATGAAGTGTCGGTCTGGGGTGTCGGGCGGCGAGTGCAACCAGAGTTGAACACATTCATCTCAATCATTTCCAATGTGGGCTTGTCGCCCGGCTGCAAGCTGGTCGGCGACGTGGAATCTTGATGGTCTTGCGCTGCCATAAAAACGTCCATCATCTCCGGCGAGCTTTGAGGTCGTGGTGCGGAGGAGGAGGAGGAGGAGGCGAAAAGTCCGAGTCGTGTCCGAACTGAACGACCTCACTAGGCGACTGGGCGACTCCATTCACTCAAATACAAACAGAAAACAAACAAATGAGGCCAAGAGTAACCCTCTTCCGATTAACTTAAAACTAGGCAAGCAAGTAGAAGAGCAAACAAACAGATAGAGAAAAAAAATCAGATATTATATGATGTAGGAAACTGAAACGAATAATCGGATTCGGAGCGGAGCGAATTTGATTCACCGTCGGTCGACATCGAAAAAGCATGGAGTGAGTGCGCGCGCTCTGGCTGGCCTGGCAGCGAGCGGCGGGCCGGCGGCGCCGGCCGCTCTGCGTGGCGTGGCCTACTCCGCGCAAGTGTGTGTTGTGTGTAGCGCTGGCATGGTCAAAAGTCAAAGTTTACTGGCATGTTAAAACCTTACTTCACTATGCAGCGAAAAACAGGTGCCAGCATAAAACAGTACATGTTAAAGATCACAGTTAAAACCAAGTCGAATATCAATAGAAATGAACTGATTGTGATTACTTCTGGTGTCACTCTCGGCCCAATCCTTCGTCTGAATGCGACAAAGCGCAGTTATAGCTGGTGACGGGGACAGAGAGATGCGGCAACGCGAGCGTCTCGGCCCGGACTGGATCGACTTCGTATCTGCCACGGTCAGCAGACACTTTTTGGTCAATAATGTCTTCTCGGGACTGTAAATTGACTGTCCAACATCACCAGCATTAGGACTATCGGTGGTCTGGTCGGTAATGCACGTGCAAGTGGACGTCCAAATCACACAAGGTCGTCATGCAATGAAAGAGACCTGTTCTGTCCTGTACGCCTCAACCTGCTGTTGTTGTTGTTGTTGTTGTAACTTTTTATCCTTTCGGACTAGGAGTAGCCAACTGCTATAGAGCAGGAAGAGACACAAGATCCGGCAGCCTCCATAACAACAACCCTCCCCTTTGCTGTGGGTGGGTTGGGTGCTAGTCTGCTATGGTTTGGTCCCCATTTATCTACTTACTTGCCATTGCTGACTTTCGACGGCCTGGGTTGGGATTTGTGTTGATTATTCCCATCGCCTCGACAGGTTTCGAACCCACAAACACGCCGCTTCCACTGGTGCTGAAGCCGCCGTGACACACGGGTTAAGCGAAAACTACCCATGGCCAAGACGCGACTGCGTCAGGAGTCGAAGGTGACTGCAAATTCTGTCAATGAGGCGGCAGAGCAGCTTGAAAGGATATTTATCGAGAAGGTCAATCGCCGAGTCCTTCTAAAACGAGTGAAGCCCTACGGGCGGGACCATTTGGCTGCCGAAACCAGTGCTGCAGCTGCAGCTGGTGAGGAGGAAAAACGCGACTTACAGACTGTGGCGGCGGCATCAGCGTACTTTGTCACGCCACCACACCACGCTACAAAAGACTCAATCAACTCACCCAAAAAGCTGTGCCAGTTGCCAAGAAGGATTACTTGATCAACTCATTTGGCAAGTGTACTGAACCCAAAGATGTGTGGGCCAACATTCGTATTATGTATCACTAAAGGATCACCACATGAACCGATTCCTGCTCTCAAACCTGCTGATGGGCCTCTTGTACTGACCGATGAAGCCAAAGCTACGGTACTAGCTGACCATTTCGACTGTGCTTTTAATCGAGCAGGGCGCGCCCGGAACACTTGAGCCAGAATGGATTTGTGACTCCGATTTGGTGTTCAGTGAGATGAGATGGCGCGTCTGTGACTGGAAAAGACACTCGGTAGAGGGTGAATGGCTCTAAAGTCGATCAGGTTGGCATGATTCTTATTTCAGCACGTTCTCTAGGATTTCGATTCGGATTTCATGTATAAAAAATTTCATGCGTTGAATTGACACGGTCCTGAGAAAACAGGGCTTATCCCAAACATTTGCTTTGTTGAGTGAATCGATAAGAAAAACAGATCTTCAGGATAAACCTCATTTTCTCAAGACGGGGTAATTTTCTACAACCATCAAGTTTTAACACATAAAATGCCCGACAAATTAGCAATTATTCCCCAAATCTCGTCATTTAACAGAGATTTGCGGAAATTATGGCAAAAACAAGTTTCCGTTTTAACGCTATTTCTATAGGAAAGTACCGAATTTCACATTTTCTTCAATTTCTCAGGATTGGGTCAAGCGTGATGCACCAGAGTTTAACACACAAAATTCCCACAATTTTGACACATGATCCAAATTTCAGCTCATTGAGCAAAACGAAATGCTGTTGTTTTGTTGGGACACCCACCCTTAAATGATTTTTCAATCCAGCAAAATGTGTATGTACAGTACATTACGTACCGATCTGCGTACTGTAGTGAAAACCTGCTGATGCAGAGAATGTACAATAGAAAAATTGAATACGCACGACACACGACTACCAATTGCGATTCTAATTATTGTCACAGATCTCGTGCGTACACCAGCAGTGGCCTCAGCCTTTATGTACGTACATAATGTTATTATTACTACCTTGACTCTGTACGTACGTACGTACGTACGTGTACTCTAGGAGCATACAAAACCAAACAAAACACTTAAGGTGATCCTGAAAGGGCATGTATACGCAGCCTGATACCGTAGTTTTTTTCGCTGTGTGGGACCCAGCCAACTCACATAGACGAATTTGCATGCGTTTCTCTTTGTCCTCTGATCTGTACGCCATGTTGGGCTGCACGCTTTCTCTTGCTTTCAGTCGATTTTTGTGTTTGTTTGTTTGTTTGTTGGATTGCTTTATTGAGAGGTGGAGAGAGATGGATGGAAGAAGAGAGGAGGAGGAGAGGAAGGAGAAAGGAGAAGAAGAGAAGAGAGAGAGGAGAGAGCACGCCCACCAGTGCTGACAACACCAACGGAAAGGACCGACGACCCGGTGCAGCACCATTGGCATCGGAGAGGTCGCCTCCTACGGCAGCCACATTGGTCGTGGAGGAAGAAGAAGACATCGAAGACGAGGAAGATCAGGACATTGTCGATGAGGAGGCCGACTTTGTCGAGGAAGACGACATTGTCGAAGAGGACGACTTTGTCGAAGAGGACGACTTTGTCGAAGAGGACGACTTCGTTGAGGAAGAGGAGGAAGAAGACGATGACGCCAATGAGAACGGCGAAGGTGGTGACGACGACAACGAGACGGGCCAGAGGGCCTTGGTGGCAGCACGCATGTCCAAGACCTCCAAGTCGTTGGAGCACTGTCAAGGCTTCGTGTCTGCACGCAAGCGCATAAACTCCGTCGAGTTGCGGAAGAACACAGAGGTGTCGCCACCCAAGAAGAACCGGATCGGTCAACAGGAAGAGCTGCAAGGGAGTCCACCCGTCATCTTGGACCCGCGTCGAGTCAGTTTGCAGGAGCGCTCCAGAGACGACCTGATCGACGAGCTGTTGCTGGTGAGAGACGCACAGCAGACGTTCGAGACGGAAGTCGAAGAGTTGCGACGACAACTGGACGAGGCGCGCGACAACAACGCCGTCTATCTGGAGCTCCAGAACACTCGTAAGACTCTGGCAAAGTCCGAAAAGGAGCGAGAGAAGATGGCCAAGTTGATCAGTGACCTGGAGGCCGATCTGAACGCAGTGAACAGAGAGAACGCGCGGCTGTACACCGACAACCAGAACATGTACAGAGAGAACAGGCCGCTGCACGACGACAACAGACAACTGTACAACGACAACATCCGGTTGTTTGCCGACAATCAGCAGTTGGGCGAAGCCAACGAAGGTCTGTTCAACGAGAACCGACGGCTGCAGGAGGAGTGCGAGCAACTGCGTCAGGACCAGAACAGAGCGCAGGAGCAGTTGCAGCAGATGCAGAATGAAGTGGACAATCTGCAACGAGTTGTCGAGGACAACAACGACCAGTCGATGCCGGGTCTGTTTGACGGCGAGGAGGAGCAGGAGATGCGTCAAGAGGAGGCAGAGGAACCCATGGAGCAAGGTCAGGACGAGCCCATGGAGGTGGTGGAGCAGGCGGAAGAAGAGAGAGAGGTGCACGCGAGATGCTCTGTGGAGATGGCCGACGGGACTACCGGCAAGCAGTGTCTGTTGTGCGGGGTCATCTACTCCGGTCCGTGCGCCAACGCCGTGCTCAAACGACACATCGCTACCAAACACAAAGGTACGTACGTACGTATTATGTTGGAATACTGGTACCATTACTGTTATTTTACTAGTGGATTGTTATTTTACTATTTACAAAATGAGCTCTTTGATTTAATTTTTGACTTTTCGTTTTTCTAACTATTTAATTACTAATAATTTTACTAGTTTTACTACTATTTTAAATACTATGATTTCACTAGTTAGCAATAATAATTTGACCTGGATTCAGAGTTGTCCAGAACTTTTAGAGACCAGAATGTCTGAAAGTTGGCTGAAGTAACTGCACCCACTTTCTTTTATTGCAAAACTGATTAGGGGATTTGGCTGAAATTCACCAAAATGTAGTAAAATTTTTATTTTGCTATTGACGGCGTTAGTAAATTTAAATTTGCTTTTTGCTTCACTATTCGCTCTTAAATATCATTCTATTGCTAGTAAAATACACTGTATCAAAAATTTTTGTTTTGCTATGCTGTACTAAAATAACAGTAGACCCAACAACCACCTATACGTAGTGTTGTTGTGTCAACTATACGTTTCTACCGTTTTAGAGTTCTGCGGCTGGTGTGGCTTCAAGTTCGAGGAGTTCGTGGATGACGCCACCGCTCCCGAAGTCACTCTCAAGTGGTACCGAGTTCGCAACAGTCTGCATCCGGTCACCGGCAGAGCCATCACTGGTGCGAAGCGTCTGAAGTTCATGCGCGAAGGTGTCGGAGAGGGCAGTTCCGGTCTGTGCAAGTGTCACTTGGCAGAGGCTCAGAGAGATCTGTTCGTCAACTCGCGCTCCAATCTGATCGTCGAGCCGTTTCCCGGTCCCATGTTTAACGTGCAGTGAGCAGTCAGTCAGTCTGTTGTGTGTGTGCTATCAGTGCTTTCTACAATCAACTGTCTGTCCGTGCTTATCGGTGAGTTGCAAATTAATCTGTTGTCTCTACTGTGCATTACTGTGTGTCTGTTTCAGAGTCAACTGTCTGTTTCGGTTGCAGTCAGCAGGAGTGTCTGTTCGCTGAAGGTCTGTCTGCTGTTCGTGTCCGCTGGCTGGTGTTCTCGTTTTTTCATGGCAGTGGCAGTTGAAGCGGTGCGCTCAGTTATTCGCTGTGCACTTGTTTGTCTCGGTGTTCTCCACTCAACTGTCTGTCGCTGCTTGCTGGTGAGTTGAAATTGATTCTGTTTTTCATACACTAGAATATAGACAGTTGTTTCAGAGTGGTGTTTCGTGTCTCTGCAGTCAGTCAACCGGTTTCTAGTCTCGACGTCTGGTTTCTTGTCTGCTGTTTTCCTGTTTGTGGCTACGACTCAGTTCCAGTTGGTTTTTTGGCAGTGGCGTCTGAATCAAGTGGTGCATTCGTTTCTCGTCTGTCTGTTACTGTCAGCTGCTGTGTTGTTGGAGTGACAGTGGAGTGGTGCGTTCAATCTGTTCAGCAACAAGCTGGCGGTGGCATCTCAAGTCGTGCACTCATTTGTGTCTGTCTGGCAGTGCACTTCCCTCTTCTCTACGTCTCTCTGCTGCTGTCTGCTGCCCGTCAGTATGCTGTTCGAGTGGCAATAGAGTGGTGCGCTCAGTCTGTCCGCGTCTGAGTTCTTCGGGTGTTCAATTCGCTGTTTCAAGCTGGCAGTCGCATATCAAGTGGTCCGCTCATTTTGTGACTTCTCTCTACCACTGTCTGCTACTGACTTTGCTGCTTGTCTGTGCTGTTCGAGTGACAGTGGGGTGGTGCGTTCAATCTGACCAATTCCACTTTGATCGGGTGTTCAAGTCGCATTTTCAAGCTGGCAGTGGCATCTCAAGTCTTGCGCTCATTTTGTGGCTTCTCTCTACGTCTGTCTGCTGCTGTCTTTGCTGCCCGTCAGTGTGCTGGTCGAGTGGCAGGTAGAGAGGTGTACGCATAATCCGTCCGAGCCTGAGTTCTTCGAGTGTTCAATTGGCAGTGCAGTTTCAAGCTTTCAGTTGCATCTGAAGCAAGTCCAGTCTTCATTCGATGTGTCTGACAGTGCACTTCTCTGTACTTCTGTCTGCTGATGTCATAACTACGCATCTGTGTGTTTTTCGAGAGACAGTGGAGTGGTGTTCTCAATCTGTCCAATTCAACTTTGATCAGGGGTGTTCAAGTCGCAGTTTCAAACTGTCGGTGGAATCTCAAGTGGTGCTCTCATTTTGTGACTTCTCTACGTCTGTCAGCTGTTGTGTTTGCTGCGCGTCAGTCTGCTGTTCGATTGGGAGAGGTGCGCTCAATCCGTGGCAGTCTGCCTTAATGCGGTGTCAAGTCGCGTGGCATTCAAGTGTCTCGTTCTG
>JASANB010000348.1:0-184410 GCA_030248155.1 Sabatieria punctata
ACCACAAAACGGCAAGAATTCTTGATGACGATTGAACAAGCTCCTAATCTGACCTTCAAAACTGCGGCCTGGTTGTTCTCTACAGTATTAAACGTTACAGCTAGTTGAGAGCGCTTCAAATCTGCTAAACTTACTTTTCCAGGATAATTTCTCTTATTTCAGTAATTCGTTCCTGGCCAGCAGAAGACGTACAATCCGAGTATTGACAGAAGGTGTGCTCACTGCCAACCCAGCAGTACTGGAAATACTTTATGAGCCGTTGGTTCTCGTTTCCTTGTAAGTCTATTTGTGCCAGCGGAAGAATCCAAGTTTCTGCAACAATTTGCGAGCCGTTTTATACACCGACATGACAATTCTAAAATTACGTACGTACGTACCTGCGATGCGTCATTGCACAACAGCTGGACAATAAACTGCGTTGCACCAACGGCATCTTACGTTTCAAGCAAGAAGTGGATTGTAAGCAGTGCTCGGTCTTTTTTGGTCTTCTATTCCATTTCCGTTTGGGTTGGTGAGCAGATCGACGAAGTCAGGGCTGTCATGCAAATGACAGGACAGCGCCATTAGCACGTTGTCGATCGTGCAGGTGTTTGCAAGTCCACGTCCACCCCATTTGATGAACACAGGGTCACTTTCCTCTGCTGATTTCCTGCTGTGTCATACGGTAAGCGCTGTTCGACTGTTTTTGTCGTTTGCTTCCTTGATCTCGACTTGCATACCCGGCATGTTTGCGCTTCCGAGCAGTATGTCGTCGGGGTGCAGGTTCCTTTTGCTGCCGTTTCTTACGAGTGGGGTCGGCCATCAAGCGAGCAACATGTCTGACCTGTCGAGCTACGATTTCCGATTCAATCAGCCCCCTCAAGTCTTCCGTCGGAATCTGCTCATGACTGCTGTAGGACTTGCAAGCGTGCCAAACGACGTAGTGTAGAGCGTCCGCGTGTACAGGCGGCTGTCGATCCACAAACAGAGACATTTGGCGCCATAGCTCCATGAGCTTCTTCGTCAGTTGCTTCGTCTAGCTGCTCCAGTCGTGTAATCAACCGGTCTCGAGCTCTTCTCGTTCTTGCTGATCTTCTCGTTTTGTCTTTTGACCGTAGTGCTCTCCTTGATTGCATCATGACCATCGTGCCAGCGAAGGAACTGGCTGCGAGTCAGAAGAATGCAGAGCGACCATCCACTGAGACCAGACTGGGTAACTAGGGTGTTTGGGGCGCCCAACCTACAATATATATACATACAGGGTGTGCCAAAAAAAAACAACCCAGCAGATTTTTCAGCAACAGCAAATCTCAACCGATTTAAATGAATCCTTTTTTAAATGAAAGATAAATAAATCCTTTCAAAAGACTGCTGCAATTTTCATTAATGTACTCTGCTTAGTTCCTGAGATATTGGCTCTCAAAATCAAAACAGTGATTTTGGCAGTGAACAAGAGGATTTTTTATTATTCTGCACTTCGTAATAAAACGGATTCGTTACTGTTAAAGCTCTTGGAGGCTTTACTGGTGACACAGAAACTCGGTTTGCACTTCAACAGTAAAGCATCATTAGCTCCAGAAGTAGGAATCTGCTTTGTTATGAAATGCAACGGAATCGCTCTTGTTCTTTGCCAAAATCTCTTTCGACTTAGAAGGCAAATATCTCAAGAACTAAACGGTGAATCTCGATAAAAATTGCACCAATCTTTTGAAGAATTTATCAGTCTTTCATTCAAAAAAGGATTCATTCAAATCGGTTCAGATTCATGGTTGTAAAAGTAAAAATCTGCTGGGTTGTTCTTTATCTTGTTCATCGCCAAAATCTCTGTTTTGACTTTGAGGACAAATATCTCAGGAACTAAGCAAGCTATCTTAACAAACGGTACATCAACCTTTCAAGAATTTATTTATCTTTCATTTAAAAAAGGATTCATTCAAATCGGTTGAGATTTGCGGTTGCTACAGCAAAAACTCTGCTGGGTTGTTTTTTTGGCACACCCTGTATATATATATACTGAAACGATAGCATATAAACCCGTCCGTTTAGCCTGTATAGCATTTTATTTGTGTTCTATTCCAGTAAAGTAAACTTCTCTATTTGGGGCAGTGACCCATTCTTTTAAATGTATAACTTTACTGGAATACGTAGAACACAAATAAACAATGATATTACGATATGAATAATATAGATGAAGCGTTTGGCACGTAATCTTGCCGTTGAACTCGACAGTGGTACGACTCAGGGATTGCAGTACTGCGTTTTTCTTCATTTCTGAAATGGTCCCATTTTCTGCAGTCCCATTCTTCTGAATTTCGGTAAAACCATGTTGTCTACAAAAGCCAACATGTTACGCAAGATGAATCGCATGTAGATACCAGTATACAGAATTGATTAACAGCATGTGTTTCACTTTAGTCTCAGCTTAGCTCGTTCGAGTAACTAGATGTGTATTCTTGGATCTGTTGGAGCAAATTATTCTGCACTTCGAAATCGAAATGGTAGATTAACAAAAACCTTTCAAACAAACACATTCCATGCAATTTACACTGTTTTAATTGCGCACTGTTTCAGACGTTTAAGCGGTTATTACACATTGTAGAAAGGCAACGCACTGACAACACTCGCTAAATCGCTACATTTGCAACGCACCGTAGTTTTAGTCGCAAAAATACTCGGGGGCAATTTTGGTTGCATTTGTGTTGCACTTTTGCTGGGCACTGACGACGCGCCGAAATCTGAAAATGGGGTAATATGGAATCGGACCCCGGGCCCCCACCGAATTCGGATCCCCAGCGCGGTACGTAAACAGCGGTTTGTGGATTCGGAACCACACACAGGGACCGTAGTTTACATTTCGTGATACGTATTGTTTTTGAAAATTTTGGAGGCACACTTGGTGGAGACCTCTGTTTCCGACCATTCCCCGCATCCGCCGACCACCCTAACTTTAGGCCTCAGTTTCAAGGTTATGCTTAGGTTTAGGCTTAGGCTTAGCTGGGTGCAGGCAGATTCAGAGTTAGGATCAGCCTTAGGCTTAAGGTCAGGTTAACAAGTTTATCCACTGCTCCAATCAGAGTCGTCGCTAGCTGCCCACCTCTATAATTATCGGCTTGACAATATAAGGCAAACCCACTGAGGCTCCTTTGGTCAGTGCTGTTCGTCACCCTTTAGAACATTACTGCCACTCTGCTCTGAACTTAACCTAGGACTCCTGCTGACGACTGCCAACCGGTGCTGGTGAACCATGACTAGGTAGACGCTTGAGAGAGCACCGTCAAGCCACCCCGCCAAACTAAGCAACGCCCTGCTGTAAGTTCGTTTACTATATCACTCGGCTATCCGATCTTGAGGCTAAAGTCAGCAGGGCAGGCAGTACACTCAGCTCGTCGTGCGTGATTCGGATGCGGGTGCCCTGAGGAAAGTCGGCATAAATCTGAGCTTCTTCTTGTATCACCTCCGCCGCCGGATGGTGGATTGCGGCCATGCGACCTTGAGCGGCTATGGTGGCTGCCACCGAGCCCAGCTGACACAGACGAATGTTTCTGTTCAGACTGATCTCCACCAGCACCCCGCCACTCAGCAGCACTGCCAACGTGTCCACCGGGGTGACGCAGACGGTCGGACTCACGCTCACTTCCGGCTCCTCCATATATGTATACACTACTACACGTACATGTACAAATGATAGCACGCAATGTCTCCGTCTCTCCGTTGATCTGCCACTTGCTTGTCTAACCTACTTACTCTGGTCTCCTAAATAGTTGCGTGGTTGTACGCATGTGTTGAATATTTTCTACGTGTTTTCTGGATCACTGGCTAGGTTTAACATTTTCGGCGACTAATCGTAGCCTAAGAATCTGTCGATTATTTGTGCGAGTGCGTAAAAAAGACGAAGACCGAGTAACGTTTTACAGTGACATACAGTAGTGTGCATTAGTAACATATCCAGTAATGGTTGCTGATTACTAGAAACAGCAACCGTAAGACCAGTTTCCTGACAGTCATAGCTGAAATCAGGCATATCATTAAGGTTGGCAGATACGTAAGCATCTATCGCACCAGTAGTCGGAGTCAATCAAAAAGTGGTGGGCGGTTGTTCAGCCAGCGTCTTTCCAGCAGCAGCTACAAACGCCTTGATGCGTCCCATGACATTCTGGAATTTAATACGTACAGTACATGTATGTCTTTCTAAATCTACAACAAAGCAATAATAATCCACTATGAGAAATTATGCCCTGCAATTGGTTCAGGTTGGATGAAATGATGTGTCATATAGCACTGATGCCTGAGGTTTAAATTAGATGTACAGTATGTAAATGAGCTCAAAGTAGCTTGTTTTATTTTAACGTATTGACTTTGACATTTTGCCAAACCATCCCATCAACCCCAATCAGCCGCCGCTGCCACTCGCAGGCCCCTCAGGATTACAAAATTCTACCTCCCTCAGCTGAAATGCTAATGCCTGACCTGACCTGAACCGAACTTACTTGCGACTGTCCCACCTGCACTGCCTTGTCCCGCTCGCTGCAGCCACTCTCTGCCGTCATTGTGTCTAAGGTAGTTCGCTGATCAAGATACCGAGAATCAGTCACCTGTACAATGCTTTCTACAGAACGTCCTCGTCTCATCTTTTCCCGTACCTGCGTAGCTTTAGTAGTGTCGTCAACAGTGTCGATGTTGAATTTCAGTCCGCGTTTCATATACTCGATTTGGAGTGGCACTGGCCCTGCGGCTGCCTGCGGCCGGCCCTCTACTGCTGACCAATCTTGCTCTACAACAACGCCTCTGCAAGTAGCTACGCACTCGCCTCACAATTCACTTTGACCGCCATCTGCCAACTTCTCCTGCTCTTTAGAACTTTCCACCTTCGTCGTTACAGTTGAAGTGCTGGTTGCAGACACTGACAGTTTGTTTTGAGATTCTAATTCCGTGCCTGTAAGACGCTGATGCTATGAGGACAACAGCGGCAACACTCCTAACCTGCGCCATCATTTGGGCGCTCGTCTTGGGAACAGACTATATCCAGCATGTCTGACAGCATGGCTGAAACACTAGGTGAATCTGACAGTTCAGAGAAATGCACACCTACCATCTTCCTTTTGCTGCTGGATAGATGGGGGCTGTGTTCGACTTGCCTTTTGCCGTTTCATTTTACGTTTGGCTTTCTCTTTTGCTTTCTTGCTGGGCTTGGCCCTTGGCTCCTCGTCTACCTCTTCCTCCTCCTCTTCTTCTGCCTCCTCCTCCTCCTCCTCTTCCTCCTCCTCGTCCTCCGCCGCCACTGCCTCAGTCTCGGTTGCCGACTAGCAGTGAAAAGGTTATTTGGTCTGCACTACTGTATGTGATGAAGAGTATGATTGTTTTGTGTGAATGTTTAAGTGTGTTTGCATTATGTAGTTGCTTTGTGTGTTTGTGGTGTGTGCGTGAGTTGTGTTTTACTAGTGACCCGACATTAAACCCTTTCAGTACGTACCTGAGCAGAAAGCTGCTGGGCAAGCAGTTGATTGCGCTGAGCAGCTCCCCACCGCTCGGCCATCTCGGAGTCCATCTTCATTTGTTCCAAACCGCAAATACTTTCGTCAGTTATATAGCCACGATCAGCGTCAGTCTTGCTTTCCTCTTTCTAGTATAAAAATGCGTCCTTATCACTGCGCATGAGATGAGTACGCTTCCAGACGTTAGTACATACTGGCTTTGCATGTCCTACTTAAGTGCATCATCAAAAATTTACAAATTCTTCATGCACTTAGGGAGGTTATGTACGTATGTCTAAGAAAATGCGTGAAATCTTGACAAAATCGCCTGCTAAGAGATTCTATGAAATTATCAGGAATATCTACGCGTTTTTTAGTAAGAACATGATTACGTATTTTCAAACTTTTGGCGACAAAAACAGTAGGTTATGCAATAATGCGCGCAACTTGATTCTAATGAAACAAAACACGCTGTGGATTTCAGAGCCAGCTGTAGATATGTACGTAGCTCTAACGATGTACTTACAGCGGCGATGCACTTTGGAGGTACGTACAATACGAATTACATATAACTTTGTTAAAACACTGATCGTGCCAAAAATGCGTTTACGAAGGTGGCGCCTGTGTTAAAGCACATGCACAGCCACAAAAAAGTGATGCACTTATGAAGGTGATGCAGGTATGGGAGGTACTGTGGATCAGGTATACATGCTTCTGCATAGATGTGCAATACCCACCTCATCGAGTACTTTTTAAGTGTACCTATTGTACCTGATTTTGGGTATTTTTGGCCTGAAACGGACAAACAAACAAATAGCATCAGATAGTACAGTGTTTAAGACTCATTTGTTCATTAAAAAAGCGTGTTGGAAGCCTAATTTTTCAAAATTTTCTCGCTCTCGTTGGAACGTGACCTTAACCACGTCCATTCAGACTAGAAAAACAGCTAATTTTATATTCAGAACACTTGTCAAAAGCGTCTTGAAAGGTTAATTTTTTAAAATTTTCTCTCTCGTGCTGTTGGGTAACAATGAGTAGAGGCGAAGAGAAATCTGTTCCATACAGGTAAAAAGAGGTTTACAAAGAAGCCTAATTGGCGAAAATCAACACCACTAAAGATGGATCTGCAAAGCGATTCCGCACCCGATTCCCGATAATTTTGACAGTGGGTTTTGGTATTTTGAGCCAGTTTTATCACCCAAAATTCCGAAAACGACTGTGACCGACCATACATGTAACAGGTCATCCGCCGAAGGGGGAGGGGTGAGGGGGTCTGGCGCTGGCCGGAGGGCTGAGCCCAAATTTTGGGAGGGGTTGGTTGGGCACACGAAATCACAGTTTTTCGGCTAAAAAAAGTAAAAAATCGCTAATTTGGGTTGAATTACAGCTAAAAAGTGCTGTTTTACAGGCGATTTTGGAAATTTTTGTGCTGAAATTGCAAAAAATCGCAAAAATTTGCTCAAAAAATTACGTGCCAGAAAAATCGAAGGGGGGGGGGGTCGGAAAAATCGTTTCGGGGGTTTCCATCCGGGGGGGGGTCTGGCCTAAGTCGGGTGGGGCCAGACCCCCAGACCCGCTGTTACATGTATGACTGTGACTAGTGGTTTTAGCCGTTTTTCGAGCCTAAGCTGCCCTGGCATAAACGCTTTCTCGGCTAAATTCAGGATTTTAACATTATTTGACGAAATACCTGATTACTGTATTTTTGTGAATATTCCTGATACCGGATTGGGTACTTTTGAAATATATGTACCTGATATTTAGGTACTTTCTGATTATCTACCCACAATATTTACAGCGGTATGACTGCCGTACCTTTGCCTGATCTTCAGCAGTTGTTTCAGATTTCTTCTCAATTGTGTTTGGTTGCGAACTGTCTAAAGTCTTCTGATCCGTTACCACCGGTTGTGCAACTGGAACTGGTTGAAGGTGAAAGATTTATTTTTAGAAGACTATCATAAAGATTATAACAGTCAGGCAGTTGACGCCATATATGGCACCGCTACAGTACCATGGCGTTAAGTGCCTGATTAATACGTACGTACTACATCGCTGCTTTGCTTTTCTCTTGAGGCGTCACTTGACTTCGATAAATCCTGCGTTTGTTTATGCTTTGCTGTCTCTAATTTGCGGCCAATTACTAAAACGTTTTCAGATAGAAACGTTTCTACTTTGCCAGGCAGTTCGATTCAGCAGTTGACGCCTACTTACAGTCCTTATCAATAACAGCTGGTTGCGGCGACGCTGGAGGACCAGTAGCAGCTCTCTCAAAACTGACTCTTTCAGCTGCTTCTGCTTACAAAATTGTGAAAAGCCCTGGCTTGGTCAGAAAATTTTCAGAAAATCTACAGAAATGAACAGCATTCTGAGCAAAAGATTAGCAGGAATTTACAGTTTTAGTCATAAGCTTTTGGTTTCTTTTGATAGATTTTCTCGTTCTTCTTTACCTCTGGCCCGCTACCGGAAACCGTAAGGGCATACCCACCATACACCCTTTGGCACTATTGACTGCAACCTCTTACAAAATTACGTACTTGGGGGTGCCGATGGTTTGGCCGTGTAACGTTCCTTTTGAATTCGTTCCACTTCCTAAACAGAGTTCCGTAAAGGTGGGCAAATAGCAGTGAGTGAGCACACCGACCGTTTGCTTGGTTTGATCGGTAAGTGAGAGCGAGCTGGAGTGACTGGAACTGGAGACTGGCGTGTGACTGGAGGGAGTGGGCGTTTCCTTCGTCGGCTGCAGTTTGGCTTCAATGTAGGTTCTGTCCGATCCGTCGTCGTGCGGCACCACACGCACCAACAGCGATTTGTCTGACTTGTGAGAGCCGTCTGAGTACCTGCAACAGTGCAGTGTGGCAACGCTCTCCACTCAGACTGCCGCTACTTCTTCATCACATCGTCGGTCACTTGCCGCAGTATCTGAGCCCATTGTTTGTCACTGGGACGCTCTGCTAACTCCATACCCACCACCTTTCCTTCACTGTCTTTTGACGATAACGTGCTTTTGCTTTCCTGAAAACACCACAGTCACTAGAACCACACAACAAACTAAACATGCCAATTAGGGTAGCTGCTTCTTAGTCTACATGCTATGTACTTTGCTCAAAACTGCGCTTTGGATATTTTGCGTGTTCAAATGTACTGATGCGCCATATTACACAAGCGAGATTACAGCGAAGATCGAGTCAAGTACTGTACGATCTCGACTTCGGCGGGCAGAGAATTATTGTTTTCTGTGGCAGCACTACCTACGTTTAGGTAGTTGAGTAGCAATGAATGAGCCCTGATGTCATTGAATATCACTTACCGCACCAGTGAAATAATATACTGCTTATACAGCATTTCTGGATAGGCTGAGTTCGTACATAGAATACAAAACTGAACTACGTATAGTATGTGTACCGTAATCAATACTCACAAATGTTGTGGCCCGTCGAGAATAGGAATCAGAAGCGATTTGTCTTTCAGAAGAGTCACTTTTGGATTGCGTAAGATGAGAAGAAGCAATAGAACCATCCGATATAGTGCTCGCAGAGTCAGTAATGGCGCGCCGCCCCTGCCTTTCCAACCGCATGTTATGTGCTCGAGCACGCGCCTCCGCAGTCTGCAATGTGCACATATATTTTGTTTGCGTACAGTACGTTCATACGCAGTATTTGCAGTGAGCTACCTGTTGGAGCACCGAAGATCGGGGACCGCTAAGCAGATACGTCAGCTTAATCGCTTGTGCGCCAGTGTCGCGTGTCTGCAATAGCAGCAACGTACAGGATGAATTACACTACACACAAAAACAGAACAGAGTATCTCACAACTCGAGAAATTTGAAAACGTTGTTCTCAAGCTGTGACCGTAGTGATCTGATCTTACGCTATTTTCGTTTCAGAATAACACCACCTCAGATTAAACGATTTTGCTAAGGTAAAATTGTTGAACCTGCCTGACTACGTAAGCCAGTAAACGGAAGTTAGTCGACCTATGCTCAAGCAGGAAAGGAGCTGAGAAAAAGCAAAATCGATGAAGGTTGCGCACAATTACTAACTCCTATCTTACATACAACGCCCATAAATTGGATAGAAGCTTGAGGAAACATTTTGAAATTGCCGAGCTGTGGGATAGCCTGTTGGCTGACGCACCGAAGTACGAGTGCTGTTCTGTTGTGCCCATGTAATTCTGACTTGAGTCGGTCCTGCTCCATCTGAACTTACTCTGCCACCAACGAATCCACTACTCTGAAAGATTTCCGATAGCACTTTCAACCAAATAAAGCAAAACCATTCACATGTTTAGCAATCTAGGCAAACTAAACCACTCATTTTCACTTTTGCTAAAGGAACCGTTTTCTCTTTACAGCTTCTTCATCACGGTTTACCTGTTGTCGGCCGGCCATAACTTGTCTTGGACGCTGCTACAACAATAACAACACACCTACGAACAGAGCGCACGCCTGATTGAAATATAATAACAAAACAATGAATGAATCCTGAGGCTTCAGTGCTAAAGTAACAGAAGTGATTTTAATCGGACATTTCCTTTGACATCTTTTTAACCGGTCAACAATAATCAATAGTAAGTCAACTGTAAAAGGGTGGGTAGGGTGCACACGGTCAGGGAATGCCCTATTACACTTTCCTCACCTAAAAATACAAACGACACCCACTTCATTGTAAACATTGTGTAAACGCTTGGAAATTTTGAATTTGAAGTCCTTCGAGGAGCGCAGAAATATGTTCTGTTTTCGTTGCACTTGCACGTGCTGATTGATAAACGCTACCTACGTATATTTTTGATTTTGAAGAGCGACTACTAAAGTTGGGGTGCCGGGGGAAATCGGCCGATAATCGATGAAGTAAGGCAATCGACTGGAGCGCGTAATCTGAGTTAGCAAGCAGTAATTGATTGGTTGTGAATCGGCTGATGTGTAAAACAATAATGTGGAAGCCAAAAGTAGTTGTTTGATACTGGATTCGGTTATATTTGTTGAAGATTTACAATTTGGGTGCGCACGTTTTACATGATGTGTGCGTTCCGGGTGCGTAGTTGGTATATCGGTAATATGGATTCGGACCCCCGGACCCCCGGACCCCCACCGAATTTGGACCCCCAGCCTGGTACGGAAAAATGGTTCTTAAGATTCGGAACCCCACCTAGGCCGTAGTTTAAACTTCACGAAATTTTATTTGGAAAATTATGGGGCACATTTGGACACCTCGGTACGCGGACCATTCCCCCCATCCACCGAGCACCCTAACTTTAGGCCTCAGTTTCAAGCTGCAATTCAAGTTTCTTCTGGTACCAATTTTCACTTTATTTCTTCTATTTTAGTGTATGATCTCTGCTGTTCTTCCGGTACCAATTTTCACTTTATTTCTCCTATTTTGATGTATGATCTCTTCTGATCTTCCGGTACCGATTTTCACTTTACTTCTTCTATTTTAGTGTATGATCTGTGCTAGTGCGTCTGGTCGCAAATTCTCTCTTTTAGATTGGAGTACTGACGCAACTCTGTTCGGGCACTTTATACTTGATTCGATATTGCCCATACATGCAACAGGTCATCCGCCGATGGGGGGAGGGAGTTGGGGGGGGGGGGGTCTGGCGCCGGCCGGGAGGGGTCTGAGCCAAAATTTTGGGAGGGGGGTTGGGCACTAAAAAACGCTCAAAAATCGAAAAAATCGCAATTTTTGGGCTAAAAATCGCCAAAAACCGCCAATTTGGGATTAAATAAGCTAAAAAGTGCTGTTTCGCAGGCGATTTTGGCAACTCGGGGGGGGGGGGGGTCCACATCCGGGGGGGGTCTGGCCTAAGTCGGGTGGGGGCAGACCCCCCAGACCCCCCTGTTACATGTATGATATTGCCGCATGGTGTGATTACATATTTCCTTGTGTAGCGTAAGTACGATAAATCTTTTTAAATACTTCGTTATTATTGCTCTACCTACATGCGCGCGTACTACTGTTTCTAAGTAAATTAATTTGAAATATAATTTACTTATAATTTACTTGTATTAGTAAATTTCTTAAAAAATTAATTGAAATTATACTTATAATTTACTTAAGGCAAAAATTCACTTTTAATATAATTCAAACTATAATTTACTTGTATTAGTAAATTTCTAAAAAGTATAATTAAAATTATAATTATAATTTACTTAGCAACAGTAGCGCGTACGAATGTACTACTGTACTGTGGAACCAATGTGATGCTCCTTTCAAGCGAAAGAGATACAATGTAGTCTCGGTTACTGTGTTCAACAACGGCATTTCAATTCCCCCAATACTACTGTATCAGGGTTCGGATTCGGTCAGGGGATTTAAAATTTGTCATGGGATTTTGGGACTTATCAGCGGAAATTGCGGTGCGTCACTACATAAAAACATGCATTCAGTAGGTTGTAGAAGCAGCAATGAAAGCGCATGTAATTCAGACCATATCAGTGCGTTTTAGAAGGGTAATTTTTCAAAAATTTTCTCGCCCTGGTTGGACGGCCCAACCAACCTCTTCAAACTACTAAACCTGTTAGTTCTGTGGTCAGAATGCCTTTCTTACGCGTTTTTGAAGTGATTTTTTTAGAAAATTTTAGCCCTGGTTGGGCGGCCCAACCAAACCTCTTCAAACTATTAAAACTGTTAGTTGTATGCTCAGACTGCCTTTCAAACGCAATTTTCAAAATTTCCTCGCATCTGGTTGGGCAGGCAAAATCGGGGGCATGTCAGGGGATCTTGGATCAACAGATTGCCACGACCCTGACTATGATGACGTGCAGTTTGCTGGGAAATACGTTACGCAAAGTCATTACGTAATGATTATATGAACGAATTTACCGCATTACAGTAATTTATAAAATCAGAGCTTAAAGAAACCGATTGCCGGCTCAATCCCACCTGGCAAGGCAAACTGCCATATTAAATTTTACCCTAAAGGATGATCCTAACTCTGAACCTGCACCCAGCTAAGCCTGAACCTAAGCATCAGCTTGAAACTGAGCCCTAAAGTTAGGGTGGTCGGCGGATGGGGGGAATGGTCCGCGTACCGAGGTGTCCAAATGTGCCCCGAAATTTGCAAACAAAATTTCGGGAAAATTTAAACTACGGTCCCGGGGTGGGTTCCGAATCCACAAACCGTTGTTTCCGTACCAGGCTGGGGGTCCGAATTCGGTGGGGGTCCGGGGATCCGAATCCATATTACCGGTATATCCCACCCAAAGTGGTCCAAATAGACCATGGCAAAGATGTACGGTGCCGAAGTGGCCCAAACGCGATATAGCCCTGTACTTCGTCTATCTACGATTCTACAGTTAAAAACAGCATTGTAAGACAACCAGACTCGAAAAGATGGTCTGTAAAGTGTCTTGAAAACTGAAACTTTGGTTCTGCTTTAAGTCTAGAGGTTATTGGTTGCACTTCCACAACAGACTAAACATGGTTACTAATAGTGATATCCACTAACCAGGCAAGATACGGACATGAGTGGGGGATTTAAAGTATTTTGGAATAGCTATCTTTTGGTGCGCATGCGAAAGTTGTCTGTATAGATATTCGCAAACGGCACACGTTTGAATTTCAGTCGTTAGAGGTCCAAAAATTTGCCAAAAAACAGCTGGTGAGCCAACTTTGAGGGGGGTGTGTAGCTCCGGTTCTAGAAGGGTGTTTTTCTTTAAATATGTCCGATCGTTATCGCACGTGGTCTAGTTTATGCTCATGAAATTTTAGCCGCCGAGATGAACTGGTTTGCCCGCAGCCCATAGTTAAGTAAGTTGACTTGCGAAAATAAAAGTTCTGCTTTAAGAGATCATAGACATTGATAAAGCCAACCAAAATTGCAAATCAAGCAACTGGGACAGCTCCTGTGGTAGGATCCACCAAACAACAGAGAGCCAACTAAATAGGGCAATAGGTTTTGCTGGTTCGTAGTCATCTCCCATTACACCGCATGGCGATTCGGTATGAGCCCTCGGGACAAAACATACATGACCGCGGGGCAGGGGGTTAGGGAAGGTTTCCCCCTCCCCTCACCGGCCAATACCACCGCCTTGGCCGGCCGGCCATACCCCCGATCCCCCTCCCTCATTCGCTTCAAATGCTTTGAATTTACGTTAATAGAAGCCTTACAAGCATTTCCATGACATAACTTAGCTGTTTTTGGCAAAAAAATACTGGTACCATTTTCAGGCAACTTTTACTATCGTATTTTTGTTGTTATAAAAACAAATAAAACTCACGCTATTTCGTTGAATTCTGCAATAAAAAGCGATTGTTAAAAAATTTTTTCTCTCATCTCGGAAAATAACTTTTGGAAAAAAACCGAAAAAAAACAGGAAAAAAACCGGCTTGAGTTTTTTCCGGAAAACAAACAGCCCTGCCACCTCCTCAGCCCCCTCAGGAATTGAAAATTCTACCCCCGCCTCGGCCGAAATGCTAGCCCATGTCTGCATGAAACTGATAAATAATATTATAATAACTCGGCCGAACCGTTAAACGCACACGGCCTTTTCAACGACGCTTATAGCGAAATTTTTATTTAAACTATATTTGCTGGTATGAAAAACTGTAAAAACTATTTTTCCGACCTGATTTCTACCTTTTCAGGGTGCTCCAATTAAATCCTGATCTTGTACTATTTTTTGCCTGCACTATTTTTGTGTACTATAATTGTACTATTTTGAGGGATATACCTACTTCTCCCCTGCGTTTTTCCCTTGAAATTCTAAATCGACTGAATATTCCGAAAGCACACTGAAAGTACTCTGGAAACCCACAATTTCAAAGCTCAACTCCGTTTATTAAGTCAGAAATTCGATTTGGAAAATTATGTCAATAGTGAAACATGCGAATTTTTCGAGTTCGTGATATTTGAGGCCAATTTTCACTAGATTGGCCACGAGCAATCGTGCATATTCTATACCAAAATGAAGCTTATAAAAAGCGCTACAAAGTTATGAAATAAAAAAGTGCTTCTAGAGGGGGTTCCAGCCGAGTTATGGCCCGCCAAAGAGGTCGAAAAAAATTTTTTTTTCTTCTAAAACAAAATTGGACTGCAGATTCTTAAAGTACTCCAAAAGTTACGCAAAAACCCAAATTTTTGTTTTCCAACTCCAGCTGGTAGGTTAGAAATTCGAGTTTGAAATTTTGGTCCCATAGTTAAGTGGGCCGATTTTCAGAAGGCTGTATGTCGGGATTGGAGCGTCAAATCCACTAATCCTTTGGGGCCGAAAGACAACTCATAAGTATGTATTAGTGTGCCAACCTACAGCTACCTAGCCCAAAGTTTCAATTTTGGGGTCTGAATACTGAGACTCGATCGGTTCAGAGACCGACTCTTAATTCCTCTTGCTCCTTACTCAACCCTTTCTCTGTTTAAGATCGTGTCCTATCTGCTCACACGCAATTTGTTCGGCTTCCTGCGCTCTCGCGTCAGCACATTCTTTGCCTGGTTCGGACGGATAACGCTGGAGGTGTGCCAAGCGGTGCATGCATTACATAGATAGGTGGGAGTGGCTTGCAGGTGTTCACTGCCCAACTGCACCTTTGGTTGGCGGCCGACGGCAAAGGGGTGCTGGTGGTGTTGCCGCGCTGGCCGGTGCTCAACGTGCTGGTCACGTGGTTTCTGTTCACCTGCATCGCTCACGAGCTGCGCGCAGTCACCATGCAGCTGTTGCCGGTGGTTGTACCGGAGAACGAGCCAAAGTTGGTCTTACGCAATGTGTTCTTGTTACTGTTACTGGTGCCGCTGAGCTCGGTAGTGCTGGACCACCTTTAATAATAAAGAGACGCAAGACAGACTATGGAGAGACTAAATAGATCACGTGCAGGTGGACACCAATTTGCTCTTGAGACACGTGTCACACGTCACTCGGCAACACCAAATGAATTTACAGTTGCACTTTTCGGTGTGCTTCTGTTGCACCAGACGGTGGCCACGTCCGCAGCAGAGTTGTTGGCAGTCTCCCAGGCTGTGCGTGTGGTTGCGCACGTTGCAGACTCTGCCAACAGTGCCTCTGGTGCCTACGTTAGGCAGAGCTTTGCAGAACGACGGCGACTCCTCCACGTAGACCAGTTCGGAGGATTTGGCGCGCAGCACGGCTTGGCGAGAGTCGTTGGGAGAGTTGTGGTAGAGCACAAATCGAGCGTGCGCGTATTTGTGGCGCAAGTGACTGCCAATCTGCCGCAGATCGGAAGCCGCCTGCCAGCAAGTCTTCATCTGACAACTGCCAGACACTCCGTGACACCTGCAGCTCCGTCGCACTGTGTGTTTGACTGCCTGAAACACGGCTCGTCCGGCCCTCGGTCGCTCTGCTACGTCACCGCCTACCATTCTACCGGCTTTGAGATTATGTTTTTCCATTTTGCGCATGATGCCACGTTGTCGTTTCGACCTTGATTTTCTTGTGAGAATGCGACGTGAGGTGATCAAGCCGTATTTGACGCCGTAAGAACAGCCGCCCCACTCCCACGACTGTTGGCTGGCGTGCTGGTGCACATTGCACATGCAGGCCTCCAGCTTTCCCTGCACACACGCTGTAGCCACCTTCCAGGCCGCTCCAGCCGATGACAACGCCACTAGGAAGGCTGTCTCGCGGTAACCTCAAATCACACGCAACATACTCATCTAATTCCGACAAAACACGTCGTTTTATTGCTTGCGTTGGCGGCAATAACATTAGACCACGCAATGCCGACGCAGTTAGTCAGCCCGGTTTACGGTAATCAGAGAGAACGTACCGTATTTGAGGACGGGAGGGTGGTGCAGCACGGTGTACTGCGCGTGGGCTGTGGGCAAGTGTTGAGTGCAGTCCCATCGGTCGAATCTCATTTGCGACTGACACTCTCTGACCGCTTGCTGCAGTGCTTTGAAGGCCGTAGTAGCCACCGCCGGCTGGTGACGGCACAGGTGATACAAGTAGCGATGTTTTCGAAAATTGAGCAACTCCGGGGAGCAACGCACCACTTTTGTCACTGACAGTTTGTGTCGATCGGTCAGATACTTGGCCCAGAGAGCATGGTCGCTGCTGAAAGAGGCGGTTACGGTTGTTTTGCGACCAGACCGGCGGCGGTACCTTAGCGAGTGGGCGCAGCAATGGAGACAGAGAAGGATTAAAGGTAAAAGTGAAAGAAGGAAATAGAGGCCAATTTTGGTAGGCCAATGTTTCCGGGGCGCTCCACTTGACGGCAATACCAGTTTGATCAGAGCGAAAAAAGCCGCCGTAGAAACTGAGCGAGAAGTTAGTGAGCTTGAGTTTGTTTTGGTCAGTGAGCAGACAGTTCTTAGCAGCCAAATACCCATGCACACACCATTTGGAGTACACGTGGTCGACGGCGGCCGCCAGTTCCAGACAGAACCGCAAGAGCCAGTAGCCAGTTCAACCACTACAGTATATAACTTGGGATCAGTAAGCCAGGTACGAGTAACACTTGAGTCAGTCTAAAACGTCACAGTGTCATGAAGCGTACAAAGCGCAGTAAAAACTTACATTTTCCTTACAAAAAAATTCTTCGCTTCTTCCGGATCTTTTTTCTGCATGTAGGGCAGAATTCAACCCACGGGTTAGATGCGCAGACAAGGCAAAATACATGCCCACAATTCAGAGCCACGCTGACTTTTCCGAACCGGCAGACACCACAAATTCCAATGCGACTCAACTCCGCTTCCTTCTGTCTTAATACTTCCTGCCAGCTACGAATACTTGACACTGCCTCTAAACCACCTGAAACAGAACCTGTACACAGCATACGCAACAACGCCCTCCGCACCGAGGTCTTTAAATCCTTCCACTACACCAGTACACTCCTCACATCGGCGATACGGGGTGGTGTGTGTGCATACACTACACAACACCAGATGGTTGCATGGTGTGGAACAAATTGAGGCTGGGCGCACACCACAAACCGCACACAACATAACACACTCGCCTGTGACAAACCCAGATATGAACTTTTTTTTTGTCTGCATTGATACACAATCTACCCACCTGTTCTGTTGCATAGATTGCAGTATACAGTAGAAGCACACAATGTACGCATGGATGTACGTAGTTTACAGCAGTACCTAACCGAACCTTACCATTCAACTCAGCCGGCAGTCGAAGTCCAGCATATTGCAACAGATAAACAGCAATCAGGGATTTCTCGACATGTACTGTTTACTTAAAAAAACAGGTCGAAGCTACCGGACGCACATGACACAAGTCAAAACAGACCAAAGTCAGAAACGGCAGTAGATTAATGGGCAGTAGGGACGTATTATAAACATACATGGGCCGCGGGGGGTCCCGGGGGGTTTGCCCTCCCCCCAACTTAGGCTCGACCCCCCACCAAACGATACCACCCACCCACCCACCAAAATCATCGCGACCGCCCAAACCAGCAGGCCCTCCCCCAAATTTTCGCATTTTGACTAGCCCAACCCATTTTTCCGGCCCATGTATGATTATAAACCAAGTCTCTGCATAGAATGTCCAGGTGACTGAGCCCAAAAATCTCAATGTCACAGTTTTTAATAATACCGACTGCAGTGAGTGCCAGAAACGTACGTACTTATAGGCAGAGTAGACATGTCGAGGAAAGCTGGCTTACCACAAAGTATTCAGAAGCAATGAGAATCTCTCCATTCTTGTACCAGGTAATCGAAGGACCTGGGATACCGTTCGCCCTGCATTCGAACCACACATCTGTCGTCTCTTTGCTGATCACATTGTCCGGGCTCTTTTCAAAGCTGGGAGAAACTGAAAAAAACGCGCCATGAAAAAACTCAGACAGATCTGAAAACACTCTATGAAATATCTTGAAGCGTAGCGATACACGGGAACCGGAACTAGCTAATTCCGGCCGGTATCGGAACTTTTCGTGTTAGGCTAAAAAATTTAGAAATTACTCTAAGAATCAAAAATGCACTCTGAAAGTTAGAAGAAACACTAGTCTGTTTTGTATAAGGCGAGAACCAGGCACAAATGTCCTAGAATAATATTGTTTTTGTTGCATGGAGCAGTTTTATGCCATTTAAGAACCAAAACAATAATTGCGGCAGTTAATAAGATTTCTCGGAGCAAATTTAGCAGTTTTTAAAGTTCAGTTGCTACCCTATTACGAAAGACATCCATTTATTGATAATTTTCCTTTCAAAATAATCTAAACTTCATTAGAGACTACTGTAATATAGTAGCCACAATTTGGCTACAAAAAACGAGTAACAAGTATACTTTCTAAACAAAACTAACAATTGTTGCCAAAACAGTTTTTGTTTCTGAATAGTTTTTAGTGCAGCCGCATGGCACCGCCCGCCTCGCCTCAGCACCGCAATCGGAATTCCGGTCGATCGCTGGTTATCTAGGCTTGATTCTGTACCTACCTTGCACTTGCAACTTGGCGCTGGCATCTGCAGACTCTTCGCTGTTGCTGGCCCTGCACGTGTAGGTTCCGCTGTCGCTGTCTCGCAGTTTAACGATGACCAACGTTCCCTGACCGTTGATTTTCATCCTCTTCTCCTTCTGTACGTGAAGGAGTCGCTGATCTTTGAGCCATTCAAATTTTGGCTTGGGATATCCGTTTGCGGCGCACTCCAACACAGCCATCTGTCCTTCCTTTCGCACCTGACCGCGTGGCTCCAGCACGAACTGCGGCTGACGCGGCTCCGACAGAACTGAAAGTTCCAATACCACACACTGACAGTGGAGATGCAGAACAAACATTTCGGCTGCGACACTGTCAGTCTCCCTTTGCGACTGGGACGCCACTTGTCCGGGTTGTTCACTCTGCACTCCAACAAGCCGCCATCTGACTGTCTCACTTGGCCTATTTCTAGCGTTCCTGTCTGTGGATGAACGCTGATACGGTTGTCAGTCTCTGAAACAGCTAGAGTTGTAAAAAAAAATTTTTTGAAAGCCAAAAAAAGCTTTTTTTATAAAAATTTTTCTTTTCGAATTTTTTTTTCAAAATTTTTTCCTTGCATGAAATATAGCTTGTATGAGATGCAAGGATGCATCAGAAGAAACTCTAAATACAAAAGCTGATACTTTGGTTCAAACATAGTGTTACAGCCTGAGAGTCGACATTCTACCTGCAGCATTGCTCACAGAGTGGCTGCTGCCCTTCAAAACCTACTTTTAGGCTTAGAATGGGCATGAAATTGATAGAACTGCACTGAAAATGTATATCTGGGGCTAAATTCAGAGATTTTCCCCCAAAATTTCCATACTGTGAATAAAATAAAAAATTTTCGAAATGGGCCTTCAAAAAAACTTTTTTAAAAAAAGCCTTTTTTTTAAAAAAAGAGCCTAACAACACTAGAACAGCTACACGCTCACCGCACAGAGACAGGAAGGCACGTACCTGGATCTAGCAGCAAATTGTCTTTGTACCATTGCACTGTGGCCGGAGGCGTAGCATCAACCTGACACGGAAAAATAGCAACTTCGCCCGCGTTCACTGCCAGATCCTGGGGCTGCCGTTCGAAACGCCTCAGTGCTGCAACAACACAAACTAAGATGAAACCGTAATCATGTAAGCATACATAGGCCGGGCTTACCACTCGACTGTCGAATACTACGCCCAGACGACTACACCCACTCATCAGCCCCTACCCTCCTCAGATTCTGACGGCTTTTTTTTGAGAAATTTATCTACCCTTGAAAACTCATACACAAAATTTACTACTTGTACCACTTATACTGATGATACCTTAGTGGGTCAAGGGCTTAAGTGATACCACGGATTTCTACAGTAATATAATGGTAGAACATAGGGTGCGAACTGGTATTGGGTATTGGGGTGTGTTCGAGGTATCGGGGTTTTTGTCCCCCAATACTAATTAGGACCTGTCAATAACGAAAAAATCGATGTTGACCTGAAAATTAATGCAAAAAATCGAAAAGGTTGATCGATGATTAGGTTTAGGAAGCTGTACAGCATTTATGTAACAACTAAAAGTTTGTAGAATTTCTTATCGTGTCCCGCTTTTCTAAGCAGTACACCAGTAATTAATTTATCTGTTCTTATCTAAAATAAAAGTTATGCCATTTCCAGCAATACAGAAATACTGTTAATTTCTGCTAATTTTATACTCAGAATGGCTTTTTTAAAAGGTTAAAGGTTTAAAAACACTTTCTCAAAGGCTACTTTTAAAAAATTTCTTGCCCTGGTTGGTCAGTGGCCCAACCAGGCCTCTTCAAAATTTTCGTCGTAGTGCAAAAGATCCTGCCTGCATCACTGGAATGTACCTTTTCACTGAAATGCAATTTTTCGCCCAGCTATGCAAGTATTGGGTATTGAATGGGGTATTGTGGGTCTCAGGTATTGGTATTGGGGTTTTCAGGTATTGTCCGCACTCTAGTAGACTGTTTAAAATCCACGATTTTAAACGACAGAAAAAATGAGCGCCATCACTGCAACGCTCAGACTTACAGGCAACTTTTAATGTGGCTCTTCGACTAACGAACGTCCAAGTGTCGCCGGCGTGTGTAACAACAGCAACACATTGATAAACGCCTTCGTCGCTTTGACCATCGCTCGACTTGACCACCGGACAGATGACGAAGGTGTTATTGATCAAAGTAGATCTGCAACAAATCAATTGACTGTGCGAATGAGAAATGCCAAACATAAATCTTCCTTTGGCCCTAAAATTCTGAGAACAGATAAAAAAGCAGGTTTGATTTGATTCCACCCAGCAAAGCCGAAGTGATGCGTGAAATTGCGCCAATAATGCGCATTCAAAGCTAGCAGTGCTACTGCGCTTTCAATTTAACTTGGCAGCAAGCAGATCTTGTTGTGCTGGTATTGGCCAGAGTGCAAATTAGCAAAGTAGAGGGAGGGAGGGCGTGGGGGAGGACAAGCCGGCGGCAGCAGTCAGTGAGTGTGGGTGTCTTGTAAAAATTAAATCAATGCACTAAAAATAGCAGCTAATCGAGCATGTGGCTCATTGGCAGAACGCAGTCGGTCGGGCCACAATTGAGTGCGTCAAGTCTGGTTCGGTTTATGCAGAAAAAATAACCGCTTTCAAAATACTGGAGTCTGACCACGTTTTAATAAAACTTCACTCCCTAGGAGCTCAGGACAAGAACAAACCGGTCTCGTAACAAACCCGAACACGAGGTGTAAACTGGGGCGCACCGGGCGTCAAATACACGAATATCTGGTAAATGCAAGAACAAAAAATATAGTAGGAATCACAGATAGAACTCTAGTCGACCGACAACTGAGAGTCCGCCAAGCTCGTCCAGTTGTCAGGCGTCTGGGGGTGGGTTGACGCGAATGTCTGATATGCTGCCGGCCAACTGTCCAATGACACTAGAAGAGTGCTGCGGCGCCGGAGGCGGTCGGCCGGTGGCGGTCGGGTGAAGCATTTCTGCCGAGTTGACGCACAACGACAGCGGCAGACTGTGAGCCCCCGACACGTTGGTGTGCGTCGGGAACACTTGGCACACGCCTGCGCGGCTGTGCGTGCGCATGTGACGGGTGATCATGTCCCGCCGACTCTGAAACACTGCACATGCACGCAGTCAGACTGACCACTGCGTCTACGCACGGCCGCATAGCTGCACTGAGGGCACTGGTAGGGCTTCTCGCCGGTGTGGGTCCTCTGATGCGTGCTCAGATGGTCGCTCCTCGAGAATACCTGACCACACATCTGACAGCCGTACGGCTTTATGCCGGTGTGCAACCGCATATGTCTGAAACAGCTTCTACGTACCGTAAACCGCCTTACACCTAAGACTAAAGCTTGAAACTAAGGCCTAATTAGGGTGGTTGGCAAGTGGGCGGCAATGGGCAGTTGAATGAAGGTCGCTTTAATGAATGAGCGTTGCAACTGGTTTTGTAAACCGGTTTGTCAGTGCGTTAAAGAGTACCTGGTGAGCATATCGCTTCTGCCGAAGGACTTGGCACAGACGGTGCACTTATGAGACTTGGAGGGACAGTTCTCACTCTGCACACTCACCGACCGGTCTCTGTGTCTGCTTGCGATGTGTTTGGCGAGTCGGTCGTGCACACTGAACGCCTGACCACAGTGCTGGCAGACGTAGTTGCCCGAGACGTCCGACTCCGAACGACTGCGTCGCCACATCTGCAACAGCACAGCTCCCCTACTGGCATTTTTTTCATTAAGGCGAAGGACGTGAATGAAATCAATCGATCGGTTTTTGCCAGGTGCGTCGTGGCTCCCAGTTGTACGTACATATACTACACACCAAATCCATCGTTCACCTTGATAGGTCCGGGAGCAGACAGACGGGAGGTGTGGCCATAGCTGGACGGAGCAGTGACGCTGAGACCAGACGGACCGGCCAGCATCGAGGCGTTCCGATACCAGACAGAATAAGCCAACAGCTGCCTCTGGATGAGCAGGTCGTAGCTCTGCGGGGACTCCTGAGTTTGATTGGCCAATGTGCGATCGACCGTCAAGGGCGTCGGTGTCGACTGTTCCTGGTCGAGCGAAGAGGAGCGCTCGCACTGAAACAGCGCAGCAGCTGAGGATGGCTGAAAGAGAAGGCAAAGTCGCACCTGACCGTCACCAGCTTTCTGTCGCTCCTCTTGCTCGTACTTCTGCAGCAGTCTTTTCTTGAACTGGTCCACGGACGGCTTGGCAGCGGCCGTCTTCAGTCCGGTCATTTCGCTGTCAGAGCGACTGCGCTCTCTGCTGGCCTCGAGCGAGCCGTGCGGCACCAGCAGAAACTGGGAGCTGCTGGCCGACAGACAGGTCGGACTCTTGATGGGGTCGAAGCTGAAGTGCAGAGCGTTGCGTCCGCCGAGTCTGGGCGAGAGGTTGGGCGAGAGTCCGGCACCAGGGGCAGAGGCCGGCGTCTCCGGCGGGTCGGTGCAGTCGGAGAAAGGCGAGAAGGGGGCAGGACTGAGCATCATGCCTGGACTCAGCAAGTCCTTGCTGCATATATCCGAGTCGGCGTCAGTGTAGTCTGAGCTGGACTTTTTGTGTTCACGGAAGCCAGTCCAGGCAGGATTGGGCGGGATGCTGACGATGCTGCTGCGCGGACTGGAGCCCAGATCGCTGGTGGGGTAGCTGGGAGACAGAGGCGACAGTTTGGACATGTCCAGTCGGGGGTCGGCAGTCAGCAGATTTATGCGTCGCATGGCTTCTGGGGTCAGCGGACTGGGTCGCTTCAAGCGAGGACTGGTGGGGGAGCTGGGGGCGCTGGGCCCTTGCTCACAGATCACCGGCTTCACCAGCGTCTCGTCACTGCTGGTGGTTGGCAGGAGGAGGGTGGGCGGCTGGGCCGTCAGCCGGAAGTCGGCGCTGGAGGTGGGGGTGGCGTCGTGCTGCATCTGAAACAGCCGGTCGTACTGTAGCTACAGTACTGCTATTATGCCTGCCACTTGTCCAGCTCGGCCCAGAGCAGCAGCTCGGCCAGTCTCAGCATGGTGGATGGGCAGAAATGATAACCGCCACCTGGACGGCCGATCGGAAGTCTAATTTCCGCTTATCAAACGGCCATCCAGCCTGCCGGCCTACTCGTACTGTAGAGAGGAGCTGAATGAGTTGGTAGTAAAAGGATGGCGTACCTACTAGGATTGGGTGGCTGGAGGCGAGCGCAGGCCGGTTTGCAGAGAGAGAGAAGACATGCGTGGGTGGCAGGAGCGTTTAGTGGCGACGACGGGTGGGGGTGTGTTCACCCAATTACTATGTACTACCAACACAACACAGCTTAGCAGGGCCGACGCTTGCTAGCAGCCGAGGCCAGCGCTCCAGCTCGATCGATACACAAGCGCCAACAGCTCCACTAAAAACTTATTCATTTGCCCGGAAAAGCAACTTTGCCGGCTTGAAAATCCAGTTAAGCAAAGAGTGCCGCTGGAGAAAGGTCAGCACCACTTATTATCATTATTGGCCACATTAAAACAGCCAGAACTTTCGAAAGACACCTTGCAGACGGCCGACCGACAGCTCGCAGTAAAGCGGGTGGGGGCGGTGGGGGCCGGCCTCAGCTATGCTACTGCACACAAAACAAACTGCAGACTTTCTGGACGGTGAGCGCTCGGAGCTTCAGCAGCAATCAATAGTCAGTTTAGTCAGATCAACTTGACGGTACAATCAGAGACCTGCGCCGCTACTTGGCCTAATGAACTACACTCACTGTTGCCAGGCTTAGTCTGCTTGGCATCGCAACACCTACAATGCACAAAGACGCATGCACGACGAGGCCGACACGCGGGCAGCGCAATTCGAAGATAATGAAAAAGGTGACTGCTATGCGTGCAACCAGCGTGGCGTGATTAATATTTAATCATTAACATCATTACAGGCTAGGCTCCGGCGCCCACACGACATCCAAACGCACGTGACAGAAACAAATCTTCTTCTGATTTAACTTCCTCTGTACCTACGAAGTCCGTCTTGGTAGCTTAAGTCATTCACTCATCCATTCTGCCCCTTCTTGATGCATTTTCGATATCTATTGAAAAACGGATCTCACCATGAAATTCAGCGAGTCTGTTCACATCTAACAATGCAACTTGTAAGTAAATGTAAAAATAAGATCTTGGACGTTTCGTTTTTAACGCTGCCCCTTTAAAACTACCTATATCAGTCAGGCACTTAACGCCGTTTATGGTACCGACACCATATAAGGTGCCGGTACCATATATGGTACCGGTACCGAGGGTAGTGGTACCATATATGGTACCGGCACCATATATGGTACCGGCACCATATATGGTACCGTCACCATATATGGTACCGGTACCATATATGGTGCCCCCACGTTCGGCGACTGTGGTGGTACCATATATGGTACCACCTCAGACCTCGAACGTGGGGGTACCATATATGGTGCCGGTACCATATATGGTACCACCACAGGCCCCGAAGGTGGGGGTACCATATATGGTACCACTACCTACGGTACCGGTACCATATATGGTACCGGCACCTTATATGGTGTCGGTACCATAAACGGCGTTAAGTGCCTGACTGTATATACTACGTTGCTTGCTAACAGCCGTCCCACAAGACTTGCTACTGTATGTCTGACGTTAGCAAATGTACAAAGTACTCTAGAAACGATGGAAACAGAAATGACGCTTTTAGAACCATCTCACCTCTCTCTATCTGATTTAACAGTAAGAAACCACCAAATATTCCAATTTCTTGCAATGTCTGTCTATGCTTAAAGAAAATCACCCATCATCCCGTGTTAGAATGCTCTGTTTCCAACCTGTGTCGGACGCATCGTACAGTACACAGACGAACAAGACAGCGTTAAATCAAAACTGTCCATTGTTGGGTTATACTAGTTGTTATTGAGTGTAAATTCTATAGTTTATGTTGTTTTGTTGAGCATGGCTAAATCAACTAAAGGAAGTGCTGCTATGTCACCTATGATGCACACGGAATTAAAAAGCTACGTCAAGCAGGACAGTATGACAGTTAATGTGGCGGACAGGACTCAAAAGACTGACACCTTTCGCACGCGCGCAATGGCAGCCGAGACCGAACTGGCTCCAATACAAGACGGCAATTATTTTCTACAAATCGGAGAATCCATTCGCGGTCGGTGGACGATAGAATGCAAGGTGGGCGGCGGAGCGTACGGACAGATATTCAAAGCGGCCGACCAAGAAAGACAGCGAGAGATCGTGGCAGTGAAAGTGGAACTGATCAGCAAACGCAGAGACTGTCGGCGAATCGTGCAAGAGTGTCAGTTGATGTGGACGTTGCAGGGCCGCCCCTATATGCCCGAAGTCTACGGTAGCGGGGAGGACGTGCCGAGAGACATAAACTACATTGTGATGGAACTGCTGTCACGCAATTTGTCCGACCTGCGTCGAGCCAGCCCTCTCAACCGACTCAGCGTGGGCACCGGATTTCGACTGATGCATCAATGTCTAGCTGCTCTGGAAGACATGCACACAGTGGGTTACATCCATAGAGACCTGAAACCATCCAACTTGGCGCTCGGACTCGGAACTAAGAAGCGCAAACTGTATTTGCTCGACTACGGCATGGTGCGGCGCTTCAAGACGGCAGACGGGCAGATTCGCAAGCAGAGACCGAAGGTGGGGTTTCGCGGCACGCTGCGCTACGTGTCCATGCGCGTCCACAACCGACTCGACCACTGTCCCGCCGACGACCTCTGGTCACTCTACTACACACTGCTGGACCTGGTCACCGGTGCTCTGCCTTGGCGCAAACTGAACGACCACGACGCTGTGAAGGAGAAAAAAGCCACCACCAAACTACATTCGATGTGCAAGCGCCTGCCTCCCTCCACAGTGGACCTCGGTCGTTACCTACGCACCTTGGACTACTTCGACACACCCGACTACGCCCTAATCAGCCAATACTTAGAACAGGCAGTGACCGCCTCGAATACAAAGTGGACCGACCCGTTCGACTGGGAGACCTATTTTGATTCAGTATGCAAGGAAGACAGACGACAGTTTAAAGAGAACAAGAAGATAAAAGCAAATTAAACCTGCACTCTATTTGTTTTACTCCCGCAAAATTTATCCCGTGTACAGTACATGCACTGACGGTATTGACTAGTCTGACAGCCACACTACTAACTGAATAAAATTTGCTCCACTCTCAATGCCCACTGACCAATCGCAAGCAAGTGGACAATCCATACATGTAGCTGAGTTTTCACTTGGGGGATTTTTCTGATCCAAAATAGGGTTTCAGAACTATGCCCAGCCCCAAAGGGGGTTTCGGAGACTTTTTGGTGTCAAAACCTGTTTTTCAGCGAACCTTTTTGGGCTCAAAACAGGGTTTTGCGGACAAAAATCGGGTAAAAATCTTGTCTGAAGTGCAAAAAACCCCCATTTTAAATTTACAATGTGCAAAAAAAACTATTTTTGCTTTAGAACGTGCAAAAAATCTATTTTATTCGACATATTACAGTCAAAATGCATTTCAGGAACCTTATTTATAGATTTTTAAATCCAAATTGAGCTCCGAAACCCTGTTTAGGCTCTCTGCAAGCCAAATTAGGGTTCCGTAACCCTATTTTGGGCCTTCAGAAACCCTGTTTAGGCTCTCTGAAACCCAAATTAGGGTTCCGTAACCCTATTTTGGGCTTCAGGAACCCTGTTTGTAGGTTTAGAAACCCAGAATAGGGCTTCAAAAAATCCCCCCTGAAACTGTCTGGCGCTAATTTTCTCCAAAAATCGGGCTTGGGGAAAATACCCCTTATTACCGCAAACTACTGTACATGTATGGACAATTCCCGACACCATAGGTACGTAGTTGCAGTTTCCTAAATATCGTCGGAAAATGTCACGAGATGGTGAGGTGCAAAAGTTTTGAACGTCGTACCAAATGCATGGGCTTTTCAATAAATGTTCACATATTGTTTGAGTGTACACGAAAGAAGTAGAAAGTTGTTGAATCGTAAACCCTTTGATACATAAGTACAAACCATCGCTTCTAGTGCGGAAGCAAACTATGATCTGCAGAAAGTCCCAAGAAATAAATGTGCAGTACTTCTCTTGTACACAATAGTACTTGTTTCCTCATTATTCACCAGTTTTTTGTTGGCGTCGGCGGAAACGTAGGCGTACGTAGCGTAGGGGACCCATTAAATGTGCAGAACTGGGCGTAAAGCAAAATTTAAACAGTTTTTACATTGGACGATAACAGCGAGTCAAGTACGGTAAGTAGTAGCGTTGATAAAAGGCAGAAGATTTCTGAGATTAGCGGATAAAATTGTGCAGTCATATTAAAAGTTTTAAAAAATTTTGAAGCAAAACCGTACGTAGACGTTTGTCACAATCTGGAAGGTAAAGGAGTCGAAATTGGGCATACGACGAAAGATAGACGAAAACGGACTTAACAGCAATGGTCCTCAACTAACCCACTTTATCCCGCAGAGACAATGTAGGCGGTTGTGTATAGCAAAGATGGAGCGTTAAAGCGATAGAGTTACAACGCGTATACAGAAATACGTAGATAACAGGTACAGTACCTGCGATCATTGGCATTTTCCTCGATGTGCTGTAGACGTGACAGAGATTTTGAGAACCCTCGCAAGCTGTTCTACACTAGCAGATGGTTTCGAGTCAATGGAGGAAGGGTCTGCTGTAATGAGGCAAGGAAGCATTCAAGTTCACAAGCTGATGAGGTTCCTTAGCATGAAAATGAGCCAAATTATGAGATTTTTGCAATCATCGACCTCCTTTGACAAATTCACGCTTTATCGATTTAACTGGGCCCTGGTTCCTTGATACGAACCACTTTGCAACATCGTTGCACAACCGACCAAGGTTGCCTGCCAGGTTTTCCTATATCTGCAGTGGTTTCGTTCATTCATTGAAGGATGGTACACTAACTCTTACTGTCTTATCGAGAGGTCATTGACCTATATACAGTATAGATCAAAAAAAATGTCCCATCGCTTTTTCGGCCTTCACTCAAACGTTTCGTTCTCAGTCAATTCTTTACCGATTTGGCTCAAATTTTCAGCAAAAATTACCAACATGGTTGGCTAAATATTCTGCAAGTTTGGTGCGAAAATTCCAAAGGAAAAAATTTTTTTGAACCAGAAAGTGAAAATCATAGTGGTCTGTGTAAATTCAAATTTCCCGCGTAATTACGGCGCTATCGCTTAGATAGTTGCAGCAATTATCGGGCGGACATTTGGTCATAACATATTCAGACGGCAGCCCTCTGGCTTAAGGGAGACTAAAATTGGGGAATTTTAAAAACATGATCGAAAATCCCATAGTTAAGAAATCTGTACATTCTGGAATCAAAGCACTGAATCAGTTGTCAATCAACACAGATTGTAGCAGGAAGTTCGACAAATGAATGAACCTGATATTTAAACTCTGTTTCTCATCATAGAAACCTTCTCCACAGTGTTTTTAGAAAATCGAAAATCTTCTGAATTGTCGTTTCACCGTTTTTACGAAGAAAAGTCACATTTTGTCATGTTTTTGAAATTCCCCAATTTTAGTGCCCCTTAAGCCAGAGGGCTGCCGTCTGAATATGTTATGACCAAATGTCCGCCCGATCATTCCTGCGACTATCTAAGCGATAGCGCCGTAATTACGCGGGAAATTTGAATTTACACAGACCACTATGATTTTCACTTTTTGGTTCAAAAAAATTTTTTCCGTTGGAATTTTAGCACCAAACTTGCAGAATATTTAGCCAACCATGTTGTTAATTTTTGCTGAAAATTTGAGCCAAATCGGTAAAGAAGTGACTGAGAACGAAACGTTTGAGTGAAGGCCGAAAAAGCGATGGGACATTTTTTTTTATCTATACTGTATATAGAAAATAGACACATTTCTTTTTGCTGTAATTTACGCAAACATGTGCCAAATAAGCTCAAATTTTAAACTTATCAAATTCGGGGCATTGTGTGCGTTAAAATTTCATTCGTTGAGATTGGCATGGCGTGCGTCTTCATTTGAAGACAAAAAGAAAAACTAGCATTTTTAACATTATTCTTAATGGGTTTTCAAATTAGTGCTGGAGCCACTACTATACTTGTATTTTTGGGTCGGGGGTGAGGGGTTGGCCTTTTCAGCTAGGGGGTAACCCCCCAAAACCCCCTTGTATTGTACATGTATGATTCTAGAACTGTCAATTTATAATCAAGACTTTGATTGGTAGTTTGAAATTCTATTTGAATTATTCATCCCATAGTTTAAGCAGGCCGATTTTAATAAGGGTACACGTCAGTGGTCCAAGGGTCGATCGTACACTTAAATAGTTGAATTTTATTTATGATTGCATAGGTAGATAAGTGAAGCAAATCAGTAGTATCAGAGTAGGATGACCAGTAGAGAGAGAGCGTCAGAGTTAATCGCGTTGTGTAGAATCTTCAGCTAGCGGTTGAGAGAAAGCTTCCAGACGTTGCATGAGTTCAGTAAAAGTTGGCCGTTGAGTTGGCAGTGATTTCCAGCAATCCATCATTAACTCTGTAAATTGGGCCGGTACGATAGGGGCGCACTTTAGTCTTTGTCCTGCCTTTATAGCCTTTCTTACTTGAGGGTTGACCAGCCCGGTCCACGGCTCTGCGCCGTCGTGCCAAACTTCCCAGATGGTAACGCCGAAACTCCAGACGTCACTCTTGGTGCTGAAGACGAACCCGGCGCGACTGCTCATTGACTCGGGCGCCAGCCACTTTACAGGCAACTTCTCCTTCTGACACCGGGACACCTGACCGACGCCGACCTTGCTCAGACCGAAGTCCGACACCTTCACCTCTCCCTTCGCACCGATTAGACAGTTTCTGGCCGCCAAATCTCTATGAATGCAGCTGTGTGTGGTGGCCAAATATTGCATGCCTCGACAGATATCCTGACAAAACTCTACTTTGCTCTGTGCCGAAATGTTGTTAGCGTTGTTGATGAGATACTTTTTAAGAGAGCCTCCCGCACAATTCTCCATGACCAGTTTGAGCGGCGGGGCGTCCGTGACCAGGCCGATGAATCGCACCACGTTCTTGTGGTTAAAGGAGAGCATTCGTTGGGCTTCTTCAATCAGCTCCATCTTAACTTGCTCGGTCACGTTCTCATTGGCTACTTTAATTGCTACTGGCAGATCGACTCCCTTGTATTTCAGTTTGCCCTGCCACACCTCTCCGAAAGCGCCACTGCCTATCTTCTTCTCTGTCATAACGTTCTCGCTCTTTAACTTCCAGCCCTTCTTTTGAATCGGTCGCCTCATAACTGCGCCGTCGCTAGTTATCGGTGCATTACTCTTGCTCAGCCATCGCACCAGATCCACAGCGTACATAAAGTGTCTGCAATCTCACTTACACTTACACTTACACTTAGACCGAGAACACTGCTACTTATTGTTGGGCGCCTTCCATCCTTTGTCATCTTGACTTAGCTCCAGTTCGATAATCTTTCCTTTCCAAAACGCAGAGATCATAGGTTGTTGCGTAGTGTCGCAAGTCTTGTTCCTCACCAACCAGTCGCCGTCAGTGGTCAGTAGTTGTCCAAGTTCGGTCGGCAACACGAATCCGTGGTAGAAACTGAAATCTTCCAGGCGATTTTTCGAGCCCGATCCGCCTTTGCTCCGTGAACGTCCACTCCGTGAATCGCTTTGACTGCTTCGTTGACTGTTCGTGCCCGATGGGTTCCGGCGGGAACTGCTGCCGTCTGCCTGCTTCTTCGACCGCTTGGACTTTTTGCTCATTGCTGCTCAATCACACGCACACTACTACAAAAACAAACAATGATGTCTGATTCGACCGACAGATACCTTACAGTGACAATTCTACAGTACACAAAAGACATGGCCGCACCGCACGTATAGGAATAATAATAGTCTAGCATACCAAGAATACGTACACTAAACTGTGACTAGGGTTTCAGAGACGCTAAACAGGGTTTTGTAACCCTAATTAGGCTTTTAGAAGCTGTATCATAGACCCTAATTAGGGTTTTTCGGAGCCATAATTACGGTTTCCGCACCGGTAGAAACAAACGATTTTTCCGTTCAGCTCATCTGAACGGAAAATTTCGAACAACCATTGTGAGCCAACAAGCTGACATTGTTTCCTGCAAATTTGTCAGCCACTACAGTTCCTATTAAATAGTGTTTCAGAGACCGTAAACAGGGCTTTGAACACTAATTTGGGTTTCAGAGACCATACTTTGGGTTTTCAAACCTTAATCAGGGTTTCTGAGGGGGTCTGGCCTAAGTCGGGTGGGGGTTATCACCTGAGGGTTAAATCGTAGGGGATACCATATGGTGTCGACACCATACATGGTATCACCTGAGGTACCATATATGACAGCGATACAATGCATGTCGTCTATATCCTTGACTGTTTAATCTCTATGAATAGGTAGTGTTAATAGGTAAAAGGCTATTGGTTTTAGAGAGCTGTACTAGATGTCTGTTACTTCAGTCTATATGCAACTTTCGCCTTTCTGCGTTACATTTTTGTTGAATGGATGAGAAATGTTGTATCTAACAAATTTGTGTATTACTGCAAGACGAACACGTACACAAATCGGTGCACAAAAGATGACTTGGCATTGAAATACTGTATAGCACTAGAACTACAGCCCAACTAAGGGACGAACAGCATAAGATCACTACTACAGCTGAAAAGCAGAACATATCCCAAGTACCGCCCTATTACAATAGACCAAGTTGAGTCGCGAGCGAGCAGATCGACAACTCTGCAGACTGTCTGTTGAGCAATCTATCGCATGTATGTACAAAGAGGTGACACCAACTCATATTCCAGGCTTCCCTTGGTGTTCCAATACTTCGTTTGCCAACCCTACGTACTCATCCATGGCTGCCTGCTGAAACGTACAACACACATTGCACCTTAATCTAACACAGAGCAGGCAAAAAAAGACAGACTTTTTTTCAAGTATTCCCACTAAAGTCAAACGGTTGAAATTCCGTTAATTTTAAATCCAATTAAAAGAGTGTTTGCACGATTATTATTATTATTACACGCCTTTAGTTAATTCTGGCCAAATCCTATCTGATAGCCCTCCATAGCCGAGTTTTGCCTTTCTGAAATTAAAAGACACGAATTTGTACCCGTCAATTTTAACCATTTCTAAATCAGGGCCTTTCCAATTGGAATAGTTCGAAACCCTTTAGGCGAACACTAACCATTTTGTTCGCCTGCGATACGCTCTAAAGGGAATTCTGTTCTCCTCAGACTGCGAGAGGTGCTAAACAACACAGACATACATATGAAGAACGCAAAAACATGAGCAGACCAATAGGCCAACATATGAAAAAAGCGAACACGATTGCCCGTGCTTATAGTTAGTAATTGCGTTCGTTTGTCGTCGCTCTTCCGAATGGATTTTTTCGCTCTCAAAAGGGTTAAACCTGCATTTAGTCTGAAAAACTAGGACCACTGAACAATAATTGATCCAAAAAATCGGTGCAAAATTAACTGTTTTTTCGAAAAATGGCCAGGCGATTTTCTTCTGGGGAACACTGTAACCACAAGCGCCATACCGCATACATGCCAAATAATAGTTTATCTTGCTTTGTATAAGCAGGGCCACGGATAATAACACTTACTTTACATTTACATTAGAGTGAGCGAACAATACCTGAAAAACCCAATACCAATACCTGAGACCCCAATACCTACATAGCTGGGCCAAAAAATTACATTTTAGTGAACAGGTACAAACTACATTCCAGTGATGCAGGCAAGATCTTTTGTACTTATTAAAATTTTGGAGAGGCCTGGTTGAGCCGGCCCAACTAGGGCGAGAAAATGTGAAATAAATAGTCTTTTATTAACGCAAAAACAGCTTCCTAAATAAACCTAATCATCGATTAACCTTTTCGATTTTTCTAGATTAATTTTTCAGATCAACATCGATTTTGTTCTATTTTGACAGATCCCAATTAGTATTGGGTATTGGGGGACAAAAAACCCCAATACCTCGAAAACACCCCACTACACCCAATACCAGTTCGCACTCTAATTTACATGTAGACCAGTATACGTACTGTACATTGCAATTATGCAGTCTTATACTTATAAAAGCTTACAAAACAACATTTTTCAACCAATAGCGCTAAAAAATTAAGTCAATTAAAAAACCGACGACGGTACACTTTTATCTATATATGTACATGCCGTCACTAATTTTCACTGGTTGCGTTGGGCCGAAAATGTTTGTCTAACAGTACATTTAACAGGCCATCCGCTTGAGGGGAGCGGGTGAAGGTCTGGCGCCGGACGAGAGGTCGATATTCTAGGGGAGGTAGTAGTGTACGTGCAGTCGTCCGTCGTTAATACACAATGTAGCACCCTCGATTGTATGGCCAGTTAGCTGTTGTCCCAATTATTTTACACGGCATATATGATGAAAGAGTTTTCCTGTATATAACACCCACTCGTCTAACCTCTGGTCATTGTTTTGTTAGTGTACTTACAATAAACTCCTTCATTTGGTGCCGAGACCCGGGATTGGATTTTGTTGTGTTGTGTTGTGCGTGTCCCAACTCACTCTACTCTACCGCTCAACTCTCTCTACCCCGCTCTACCTAGACTACTACCGCTCTCCCAAACCGCAGTTCGACAGTTCCTGTGCTCAAGCTCTCAAGTTCGTTCCCATCACCCCACTCCCGTCAAGTCTTCTTCGCCACTTCAGTGATCGTCAGGCACAGCCGTGGCCCCGATCGACGCTCACTTCCGTTCCCGCTACTCTACTCTACCTCTACTCTCTCTTCGTTTTCCCGCTCTGGTGCGAGTTCGTCTCCGTCTCTCTCTCCCTCTTCCGCCCAGAAGTGGATGTTCAGCTTCCGTTTCCGTCTCAACCCCATCGTGTGCACCCTCATCGATTCTCCGTTCATTCATCTCACTCAACCCCCACCGCATGCGGCTTCCTTGACTCCTGTTCAACCGCGTCTCCGTCTCCCAACTCCTCCACCACATTTCTCCGTCTGCGGGCAGGATCAGGGTCGCCGCAAAGCGTTTCTCCCATGGTTTCTCTCATCTCGCGTCTCACGGTTCCCGCTCTCCTGTTTCTCCTGTTCTCCTGTTCTCCTGTTTCCTGCTCTCCTGTTTCCTGTTTCCTGTTCTCCTGTTTCCTGTTCTCCTGTTCTCCTGTTCCCCTGTTTCCTGTTCTCCTGTTTCTCATGCTCCCGGACGATCGTCAGGCGCAGATGCAGCCCCGGTTCAGCAACGAAGACGCTCGTCCGAGGGGGAGTGATGAAAGAGTTTTCCTGTATATAACACCCACTCGTCTAACCTCTGGTCATTGTTTTGTTAGTGTACTTACAATAAACTCCTTCAATACGTACAGGTTTCTGGCTATGGCAAACAATTTGTCTGTGGCTAAAAGTGTCTATTTTATGCTCAGAATGGCTTTCCTTTTAAATGCGTTTTTGAATACTAATTTTTCAAAATTTTCTTACGGTACCCAGGCACCTTCAACATTTAACACCCCTTGCAAAATCCTGGATAAGCCACTGGAGACTGGACGAATGCATTCTATTGAAAGTGGGCAAAATTAAGGATTTTTTACAGTGTCGGTTCGGTGTCATATTCGGGCAAGACTGCATAGAAACCCAACCTTTGACATATTTCCGAGACCGTGCCAGGCGTCCCATTTGTATCTCTTGGCGAAATCTTCTCGGGGAGGCTTCTTCATTGTACAAGGTCCCTCAGTCGCCTGCAACATAATCAGCAGACATCAGACATGGACAGACAAAGCGATCGACCACCCACTCAGGCTCTGAACTACCACTCAGCCCAATTCTACACCCAAGAAATATATTTTGTGCAGATTTTGCACCATTCTGCATGTCGGTAAATCGGACCGTTCTAAGTGTAGAGAGTGCTGTACCTGTTTGAAGAGCGCGTAGAGTCTCAGCTTGGTGGCTAAATCCTGATCAAGTGCATTGTTGACGATAGAATCGGTGGCCAGCACAAATCTCTGCTCGATCTTATTGGCTAACCTCAAACCAACCGAACGTCAGGCGCAACAGAGAGAGAGAGAGAGAGTGCAGTGTGAGGAGTACCTGACTGTGGTGGAGAGCAAACGTCTGCTAATAAAATTCATGGCGGCGAGCAGGAGGAGAGTTGGGAGCCGAAAACGTGGTCAGGCCGTCGGTTTACACACAGACACACGCTGGCTGCAGACTGAAATGCAACGGCCGCCTATCAGCAGCACATGCGGCGCTGAGAGCCAGCACAGCAGAGCCCCTTGTACTTTGGAATTATTTAGGGAGCGTTTACCTGATCCTCCGATATCAGCAGCTCACAAAGAAAGCGTATTTTGTGCGGACAGACCGAGCAGTTGCAAGTGAGGCAATACAAGTCACGTACTACTACAACAACGCTACAGAGCGGCGCGGCGCTGCCGTCTACCCATGCGCAATGGTTTGCAACCGGTTTTATGTAACAAGCCCGATCTTTCGCGAACACGATAACAACCGATGTCACGTGACAAACTTAAAATTTATCGATTTTACTCGACTATTGCTAGAACCTCGACGAGATTAACAATCAAATCTGGTGTCTAACTTTTCTGTGTTTCTTTTTTCGCCAAAACTTTCCGCTTTTCGCGTTTTGAACGTCCGAAAAAGTGACCACGTCATTCTGAAATGCCAACTGAATCAGGTATCACTTAGGGCACTGCAAAAATCGTCTGACCGGGAGTGGGCGACCGAGTGATTACGGCTGAAAGTATAGGCACTAGACCACCATCTATGGTACCACTCCACTGAGGTAACCATATGGTTTACGGTGTTCTTCATACAGAAACTCTAAGTTGGCTGGTAGTGTGGCAAGAAAAAGTTTTAAACCTGACTGCCTAGACTACTAGGGCTCACGTCTATTTTTGGCAATTTCTCAGAAAAAAGCATCTGCGTAATTCATAGTACATACTGATATGATGCGGAAAACTAACAAACCGTCTGGTCTGCTGAATTCCTAAGGCGCTGTTTCTGTCTTTTGGCGCCACCTCTCAACTTCTTGCGTTTGGCAGGCGGCGCAGTTTGCTCATTCTTGCCGTCCACTTCTGCGTCGGACGGTGGCAGGTCGAAGTCCAGATCGCTGAGTCCGCTCACGTCACTCAAGCCGCTGCACGTGCTGCCAACGTCGGTCAGCGAATCGTCGCTCTCCACTACTTCGTCGCCGACTTGCTCGCAAGCCTACCAAAACAGAAACTGTGAGTAAGCCAAAAACCGGCTGCAGCCAAGTTCGGACTCGAAAGCTGATAAGCCACCTCAGTTGGTGTCACCAATCACGTCCCATTAACTGGGTCATATAAGATCAAAGTGTGTAGTGTAGTGATGTATGGCATCATTGGCGGAAACTTTAACTACTACGTTCTGCTCCGTCCCTAACAAGCCGACCGCACTGACCGTAGCAAGTTGCTGGATGTCCGGAGCTTTCGTATCCTGTGGTTCTACGTATCCGGGCGGCTTGGCAAAGTAAGGCAGACGGCCGCGTTGAAAGTCGTTGAGCATGATTTTAGCTGTGGTCGGTATGTCAGGCTCACCGCCCTAAAAACAACTGTCCTGCAACTACCGGCACTGCACAGCCATCACAAGTAAACCTTGAGCAGTTTGCCACTCTTGACGGCCAGTTTAGCCAAGAAATCATCAGCATCCCTCCACTCAGACACGTTGTAGGTTCTGGCCAAGTGCTCATACTTCACACGATCGATTACTCCTTGAACGTGATTCTCAGGGTCTTTCACGTTTTCCACGCGCACCTAAACAGACTCAGACTGCATTGGATTGTCGGCCATTCTAAGCGGCAACTACCAACTTGCCCACCACCGATTTGCGCACAAAGTAGTAGTTGTGTGGTTGTGTGTTGAATGTAATGTGCATACGTTGTTAGGCTATGGTGATGCAGGCTTAATGGTAAAGGCATTGATGGTACAGGCATTTGATGGTATACTGCAGCACAATATAGTCAAATCTGGGATTCCATTTCAGGGGTTTAAGAACTCGTCTATACTATGTATTAGTGAATTAATTTTCAGCTGCCTAGGCCAAAGTTTTAATTTTGGGTGTGAATATTGACGTTGTTGACATGGACTTAGGCTTTTCTTCAACAGAATTTCGATCACTATTAAAAATTGCGTTGGTGTAACTTTTGACACCGAATGTTTTCAGATGAAATAATTTGCATCGAACATGTCCGGAGTTGGGGGATTGTGCTGCCGAGTAGACCTCATTTTTTTTCAAAAAGTGGACTGAGGCATTTCTTCGTCTGAACGCTTCATCATAGCACACAGACATGGGCAAAGGGGGGGGGGGGCTGAGGGGGGTTGCCCCCATCAGGCTCTGATCTACCCCCCTCAGCCGGCCGCTACCCCACATCAGGAATTTTTGGGAAGAATTTTGTATAGAAAATTATGATGAAAATATGCCTGGAATAGGCGTAAATGAGCTCAGAATAGCTAATTTTAACTTATTTTAATGAAAAATAAGCCACAAAACCCTGATTCTCGCCAAAAATCGGACTTTTTGGCTTACCACCCCCTCAGCCCCCCATCAGGCGCTCCTACCCCCCATCAGCCCCCCCTCAGGAATTGAAAATTCTACCCCCCATCAGCCGAAATGCTAGCCCATGTCTGATAGCACAGACTAGTTGGATAGTTCCAAGCTTTCGGGTGGAGTGACATACTGAAGAAAAGGATCCTCTACTCACCACTCCTTTGAGGACCAAATCGGTTTCCGAGTCTCCGGACGGGTAGGCCACTCCCGGACAATCAATCAAATAAATCCTGCGCATTAGTGTGACGTACTGCCATACCTAAACAAGGCACAAAATTTAGGAAAACCAAAAACTAACTAACAACGGTATGCATTCCGGACGTATTGCAAGAATGCAACGACCCCTCATACTCTTGATGATTTTGCGTTTTTTAGGTTTGGCTCCGGCCCTTTAAGACCTCTGTTTTTTTTAAACTTTGGCTTTAAAATATCGAAACAACTGAAATTTTCCATCTGAAACTACTGTAGCACCGTTTGCGCTTTAGTAAATTACTGACACTTTTGTGTGCACCACTGAGAAAAAGTAGTGATATCAAAATATTGTTGCCTGAAACAAAGATTTTAGGCGATTTACTCATGGGTTCGGTTCATTTGGGCGTGCACGTTTGGGCGTGTCTTGTTTGAGCGTGCACAGTTGGGCGTGATTTCATTTCGGCGTGCATTCATTTGGGCGTCTGTCGAAAATTTTTAGTAAAAAAGTGGAAGAAATCTCAAAAAGCTTATTTTATTCCAGATATACACGGGCACAACTACAGTCCCACTTTCAAATTGTTGGACGAGTTGGTGACCCGGCGCGCCGGTTGGTCTAGTTGGCAAATTTGCCCAATTCTGGCTGTTGTTCGAGCTGTTTCAGAGCGGGACTGTATACTAGTGCAGTAACAACATCAATGACAGGACAAACACATGACAAGATGACATTTTATCGATAATTCATCAGTGCTGTATCAAACAGCAAAAAGGGCTGAACTAAGCTAGAACTAATTACAAACGACAATTGCAAACAGATTAGACCATACATGTAACAGGTCCGGGCCGACCTGGGGGAGCGGGGAGCCGTTTAAAAGCTAAAAACCGATTTCTCTAAAATGTGAGCAGCGAAAACGCCAAATTCGGTTTCCAAAGTCTTTTCAAGCGAATTTTAAACTTAGGTCGGGGCTCCCTAAACTGTCTCGGGAGGTGAGGTGGGTGGGTCTAGCTAGGGTAACCCTCAAACCACAAGTAGATGTATGTGGTAGACTCACGTCGACCGGGTTCCTGCTCATAATTGGCCTACTGCTCTGGTATCTGAAGCTCGGCTCGATTCGCTGGGGGCAGGGCAACCTCTGCAGCCTTCCGAGCACGGAGCACCGTTTGCTTGCAGGCCCCATACGACGGTAGCCTGTTTGGCTGCCAAACTCAGCCCGGGAGTCAGCATTGTTTCTCGGAGCTCTTCTTTATGTATAATTGGTTTGTTTTCGGTAGATTGGCCACAAACAAGGTAGGCAGTGACTGCCTTGAGGCCTACATAGTTTCCTACAATTTTTATAAAAAATTTTGACAGACGCCCAAATGAACGCACGCAAAAATTAGACACGCCCAAGTCAAGTGTGCACGCCAAAGCGAGACACGCCCAAACGTGCACGCCCAAATGAATCCAGTAGGCGGGACAAGTTCTTGATGCAAAGAGTTGGACGTCGGCTTAAAGCCCCACCAGGCCACCGAAAGCTGGTGGACACCAAGTAGGTAAATGGGAACCCATTGGATCTACCATTGCACCAAGCCACAGAGCGGAAAGCATGCTTGGAGAAGGATGATCGGAGAATGTCTTGACATCACTTGCAGTGGTCAACCATGCTCAAACCAGGGCTCGCCGATTCAGGACGGCCGTTGGGCCGTTTTCTTGGGGCTATCCAACCTGCGTACAACCAATTTGCGCACACGGATCATGGGCACCTCTACTTGCATAAACAATATGCGCACACAACCAATTTGCGCAAAAATATCTTCCTTAACATAGTCACAGCTTGAGTCTGAGCTAACATCTATACTTGAAACTTTTAATCTAAGAGTATGCTGGAACCTACTAGCCTTTAAGTCTGAGCCTGATTCTAAGCCTAAGCTTGAGCGGCCTAAACTGGAAGCAAGGTACTACTAACCTAAGCCTAAGCTTGAACCTACATTACGTTCTAGGCTAAGCCTGAGTGTAAGCCTAAGTTGGACAAGCCTAACTCTGCATAGAGCTCGAACAAAGCCTAAGCTGGAAAACCTACGTACTACACTGACAAACGAGCTAACAACCCTAATTTGTGAAGGAGGAAATCCTACGTTCACTGCTTTCTGAAAAACACCTGACACCACTTAACAACCACTGGAATACTAGCACAACTACTACTTTGTGCGCAGATTGGTAGTCCCGCTCGCTTAGTGCACCGACTGGTCACCACCGCTGGAGCGAACCGGACGATCGATTCTGATCCAAGCATGCTGGAAACTAGTGGATTGGCAGTGAAAGAAGGGCAAATCTTACGAATGGGGTTGCGAAATGGCCTAGAACTGATTGTAGGACTTCGGTTTCCCCGTCAGATCGCATTGCATCGCATCGTATATACATTGTACAGTAGCCATCGGGCAGCGCACTTCCGTAATGAACTGACAACGAACGGACAAACACATCAAAGACTACCTTGGTCTCGCCGGCGATAGGAGCAACGCTGCACACCTTTTTCTTGCGAAGCGTGTTGATTATGGAGCTTTTGCCCACATTAGGATAGCCTATGAATCCGACGCTGATCTGTTGACGTTCCTTGTGCAACTATGACAGACACCGCCTTACTATGGTCTAAGCATACGTGTGCATGGGAGTCAGGGGAAAAAAATATACTCTACAATATACTTCGAGAAGTTGCTAGGAAGCATCCTGATCCGTTTTTAAGCCACAGAAATCAGTTTGGCAACTACGCAACTAGACACGCTTGGTTCAGGCAACTACGAACTATACAAATTTCGATTTTTGACTAAATTTTTGTTGGAAAGCTAGTTTCTGAAATGTTTTGTTGAAAATTAAACTTTTACTAAACTATTTGAATTTCAGCTCAAAATTTCGAATTTTTGAAAGACATTTCGACTAAACTTTCAATTTCCTGCCAATATTTGTACCTACAGCCAGGGCAACTACGCATGGAGACTTGTCTGTCCCTTTTGAACTACTGTTGACCATGCACATGTATGGGTCTAGGCAGACATGGGCAAAGGAGGACTGAGGGGGGTTGACCATTCAGGCTTTCACATACCCCCTCAAGCGGCCGCTCCCTCTCAGGAATTTTTAGGAAGAATTTTGTATAGAAAATTATGATAAAAATAGGGCTTGGTTAGGTGTAAATGAGCCTCAGAATAGCCATTTTAACCTATTTTAGCGAAAAGTAAGCATAAAACCTCGATTTTAACAAAAATTGGACTTTTTGGCTTACCATTCCCTCAACCCCCATCATCTGCGGCTACCCCCGCCTCAGCCCCCCCGTCAGGATTTGAAAAATTACCATCCCCTCACCCTCAGCCGAAATGCTAGCCCATTTCTGGGTCTAAGCGTATGAACACAACCAACCTTTCCAAACTGACGTAGCAGATTGATGAGTGCACCCTTGCCGAAAGCATGTTGCATACTGGCATGAAAAGCCACCGTAGGATACTCGCTCGACAGCACTGATATCCACTTTTGCTTAAACAGGGCTAATCGGCGGACGGCAAGCAAGCAAATAAGAGAACGTACAGTGACGCTAACAGGAAGCAGATCAACTTTGTTCAGAACGAGAATGACATGTTTGTGCGGTTTCTCTTTGGCCAGAAACTGTTCGACGTGCTTGCAGCGCGTGCCCATCGGGTCTCTGGCATCGATCACCTCCACCAGCACATCTGAGGAATCAATCACCTGCACTGACACAATTGCAACGGCCAGAACGCAATTCATAGGCCAACCTTATACAACTCTCCCCACACTCTGTGCGACTGACCGGCTCGAAATAGCGGATTTTTGTTCTCCTCTTTAAGCTCGGTTTCAACTCGTACGAGATCTTTATCCGCAGACTCTTCGTACGCCTCCGACCGACTCCCAGCCGATTCCGCCAAATCCTGGTTTAAGACAGTGAGCAACCTTAGTGCATTTGCACGCTCTCACCATACATGTAACAGGTCCCGGCCGGCGTGGGGGAGGAAGGAGGGGGCGTGTTCCGGTTTCCTCCTTTCCGGTTTCCTCTTTTCCGGTTTCCTCCTTTCCGTTTTCCTCCTTTCCGGTTTCCTCCCCTCATATTCCGGTTTCCTCCTTTTTAAAATTCTAGCATAATTTAGTGAGTTTTAATCCATATTATTGCAGCAAGCAAGCTAGCATCATTTTAGGGTTATTTTTATGCAGTTGAAATCATACATGGGCCGGAAAAATGGGTTGGGGGTAGTCAAAATCCGAAAATTTGGGGGTGGGCCTGCCGGTTTGGGGGGTCGCGGCGATTTTGGTGGGTGGGGTCAGGAACAAAAGTCGGCTTCAGGTGGGTGGGTGGGGTCGTTTGGGGGGGTCGAGCTCAAGTTGGGGGGTGGGCAAACCCCCCAGACCCCCCGGCCCATGTGTGGTTGAAATATTTTATTACATATTATTACATACCTTCGTAAATAGAAAGGTGTACTGTAAGCTACATCTATCATGTAGTAGAATTGATACCCACGATAGAACACTGCTCTTTCGCCACGTTTACTTTGGAAGGTGGCTAGATCATCCATTAGAGTATGTGGTCTGCGGGCCGGCAGCGCTCGATTTTTCAGGTAGCCGGACAGGGCGGATGAGGAAGTTGCATTTTAAGATTTGATCATTTTAATTATGACTGAAACTTTTTCTAACCCTCCTCTTACTAAAATAGGAACCGATTTCCATGCTAGCTGGCCCAGAGCTTGTGGGTCGGGCTAACTTTTTTAGACCGGCTGCACTATGCGGTCTGGGCCGAATTTTGCACATCTCTAAGGCACTTAAAGACATGAGGACTAATGATAGACTGGTACGGACAAAATGGTAGTATGACCCACTATCAAGTGACAGGGTGCATTACCCATTGCTTGTTAGCATGAGTCATGCTGCATGACAGCAGTTCCTCCGGCTAATCCCTTGTCTCTTGATATTTAATTGATCATAATTACGCAACCATGAGAGGTCAACGGAGTTCTGAACCCGAATTTATTCCGCTCTATAGGCAAGACCTGCTGCAGGCATACACACATTTTGCAGGTCACACTTACCCAGTTACACCTGGATCAAATTTCTAACTCACATTCCCGACATTTAATTTTAAAATGAGGCAAAACTAGTTGGCTGGAATAAAATCGATTAAAGCTCACCAAACTATGCTAAAATTTTAAAAGGGAGGAAACCGGAATATGAGGGGAGGAAACCGGAAAGGAGGAAAACGGAAAGGAGGAAAACGGAAAGGAGGAAACCGGAAAAGAGGAAACCGGAAAGGAGGAAACCGGAAAGGAGGAAACCGGAAAAGAGGAAACCGGAAAGGAGGAAACCGGAAAGGAGGAAACCGGAAAGGAGGAAACCGGAAAGGAGGAAACCGGAAAAGAGGAAACCGGAAAGGAGGAAACCGGAACAAACCGAAGGAGGGAGTTTTCCGTCAGGTGGAGGTCGAGGGGGTTTCGCCCAGAGGGGGTTCCAAAATTCCAGAGCTCCAGAACCCCTGGAAAAGTTTTTAACACGTTTTTTTAGTGAAGAGACTAAAAATCGCAATTTTAAGTTGCCAGATGGCGTTTTAGAGCTAAAAACAAGCAAACAAACGATAAAAAGGGCTTCAAAAGCCGATTTCCCTTAAACATCTGCAGTGGACACGCCAAATCCGGCTTCCAAAGCGAATTTTAAGCTAAAAATTAGTGATTTCTGAGCCAGTTTGTTAGTACTGGAGCCGCTACTAGTAATTGCATTTTTGGGTCGAGGGCCCCTAAACTGTCTCGGAGTAGCGGGTTGGCCTTCTAGCTAGGGGTAACCCCAAACCCCTAATACATGTATGGCTCTGACCAGTCAGATAAATACCTGCACATGCGCCGCTTTTAACGACGGTTTCTTGCGCTGCGCCTTCTTTCCAAACGTAAATTCAAAGCTCTCCGTATCCAATAGATGAACTCTGGCTGTCTAAATCTGTACTGCTATCCAGACATGGGCTAGCATTTCGGCTGAGGGGGTAGGAGCTCCTGAGGGGGGCTGAGGGGGTGGTAAGCCAAAAAGTCCGATTTTTGGCTAAAATCAAAGTTTTTTGCCTTATTTTTCATTAAAATAAGCTATTCTACCCTCATTTTCACCTAATCCAGGCATATTTTTATCATAATTTTCTATACAAAATTCTTCAAAAAAATTCCTGAGGGGTAGCGGCCGTCTGAGGGGGGTAGGTCAGAGCCTGAGGGGGGCTAACCCCCCGCGGCCTCCTTTTGCCCATGTCTGCTGCTATCCGAATATTGGTAACTATGGTCAATTGCGAGATTCGACTTCGAAACAGGTTCGCTACACCCCCTCTTTTTCTCGAAGCTTACATTCTCGGATTAACGGGGCGAACGTAAGCTATTTCCACTGCTCACAGGGTTCACGCGGGATCTGGTACACGCCACCCTTTTGAAAACCGCACTTCTGCTTTCTACCACTTAACTCAACTGGAAACCCTCCGGTTTTCAAAGCAACTTTTTCAATTTGGTCACCCTTGTTGCAATTTCAACCACCCCTGATTAGGCAGCGAATTTTGACTTCGTCTAGAAAATGCCAGGGAATTTTGTCTTGCAAAAGTGGCGTGCTCAGCTACTGCCTCAAAGACAACAAACAAGACAAGACCACACTGATGGCATGCGCTGGTCAAAATTGTCTAATTCGATTCGTCCCGTATTAGTGGCGAGCAGTGGAAAACAGGGCTACCTTAGATTTCTCGTTAAGCAACGTGACTGGCAGCTTGGTCTGACGCATCACAACTTGAAACGGATCTTTCACCACCTTCCCTAGGTTTTTCTGGAACTTCTGCAACGCGTCCTGACCTATGACACGTGTGTTCCCTGAAACCTTTACCTAAACCTCACCTCTAACTAACAGAAAACATACCAAACCATTTTCTATTAGGTTCCACGCGAGCCACCGTGCCAGATTTTAGAGTCTCTTGGAAAGGCGCAGCCTTCACTACTTTGCCGCGGCGATCCCTCAAAACGACACTAACAATGAGACAAACAAAATCCATCTAACATACCTGACTGGCTTGAAGTTTTTGTACATGCGCAAGCGATTGATGGTCGTGCGATCGCGCATCGAGCTGCCAGTAACGGGGCGGTCTAAAAGACAGAGAAAATAGTAGGTAGAAACTACGTGAGAGAGAACAGACCGGGGTTGAAGCTGTGCCCTGCAGAACGCACGCGGTCAGGGTTGCCTTTGCTAGCAACACTGGAAGACCGTTTCATATTAGCTTTATGCTTTCCATTCCGATCAGAGCGGTTTGTCTTTAGTGAACTCCGCTTCTTAGCCATCTTGTCACACCCTAGCTGGAACAAAAATGGACTTTCTAAGCAAGTTTCAGAGATACGTATCTCTTATTACCACGACCACTCAACACCATTCTAGAATAGACGGTAGAGAAAACTCGCATGCCAAGGAGCAGTAAAGCGAAGCGGGCGGCGGACTAGCGAGGTCGTTTTTTGCTAGAGTTGCCGAAAGCATTCTGCAACCTGTGACCGGTCTTGCGCACAAAAGGGTTCTTCCAGGGTTCGTACGGATTTTGCATTTTGCATAGCAAAATTCGCTCACCATACCCAGAGTTTCCCTGACCAACAGTCAAAATTCCAATTATTAATTTTGAAAAATTGCCTTGAAAACCGCACTTAAACAGTGCTCTGTGTAGCGATCGACCGGAACCAAAATCTTCGCCGGAACCGGAACCGGAACCACCCAGTTCCGGCCGGAACCGGAACTTTTTCAATATTTGGTCCAAAATTTATAGAAACGTATTTATAGGCACGTCGTGTACAAATTCCTGTTATAAACATCAGCAGAAGTTCAAATCAACAACAGAATACAGACTTTTCAATAACAGTAGTCAAGAGCACGCAAATTGTACTTCAGAAAGAGAAGCTTTTCAACATTTTCAGGTTTCAGCTTTGATCTGTCACCTTCGGAGATGTTTTTAGCTGCCTTAAAGGCACAGTTGTTAAAAAAAATTTTTTGAAGGCCAAAAGTTTTTGCTTTTTTTAAAAAAATTTAAAAAAAAATTTTTTTGTTGAAAATCGTCTTAAATGGGTCCAGCATGCTAGCACAGATACTTACAACAAATTTTCCACTTTTGCACCTTAAGTCAGTTGAGAAACCTGTTCGAAAACGACAATACAGCTCTAAACACTGCCTGTAACTGCATAATTTCACCGAAAATTGTCTTTAGAGGCACTTCTAATGATGCATAACATGGAAAACTGCATAATTTCTCCCCATTCATGCAAATTCTACTGCCCCCACTGAGCTGCGCACTTTATTAAACAGACGCAATAATACTTGATGTAACTGAATATCCATCGAAAATAGTGAATGAAAAAGTTCCGGTTCCGGTACCCTTTTTCACCTGAACCGGAACCGCCAGTTCCGGCCGGAACCGGAATTCCGGTCGATCGCTAGCTCTGAGGCATACATGAGCCGGAAAAATGGGTTGGGGGTCGTCAAAATCCGAAAATTTGGGGGTGGGCCTGCCGGTTTGGAGGGTCGCGGCGATTTTGGTGTGTGGGGTCAGGAACAAAAGTCGGCTTCAGGTGGGTGGGTGGGGTCGTTTGGGGGGGGGTCGAGCCCAAGTTGGGGGTGGGCAAACACCCCGCGGCCCATGTATGCTCTGAGGGTCAATTTCCAGTTTAAGTTGTAGTAGCAAAAAATCCAAAATACGATTTTCAAAAATGGTGATGTGTAAAGTTCTGACAAGCACATTTGACAGCGAGATGTTTCCAATGCTATCAAATTTTTTCCTAGCTGGACAAAAAATTCCCTGACTTTTCCTATTTCTCTAACGCCTAGACTTTCTACGTCGCGCACGCACCCTTGTCTTCCCCTGTTTCAAAAAGCATTCTTCAGAAAGACCTCACTTTTTCCACTTAAAATCCCATGGGACATTAAACGGAAAATCTGCTTTTTCGTTAAAGACTTTGCCGTCAATCAATGTCCCTAGCTGACATAGGATACAATCTCGGCAGTGCAATCTGTGTTGCTCTGACGGCACTACTAACTGAAAAAAATCACGAAATTACTGAAATCGATGTATTTAATTTGGTTTTAACATGAACTTTACTTTATCTAAACTGTGTGAAAAGATATCTATCTTCATCATTTAAGTTTTTTTTGACAAAACACTACCACCAAAAAAATCCATGTTACATTAAAAAGCAACAACGGTCCGCATAATGGATATCAAATGGGTATGGGGTGGAACATTAACCGGAAGCTTCCGGTACATTCTGGTTAATCAGCGACATTGGAAGACAGTTCCATTTTTCCGGCCAGTTTACTGCATATTACAATAACAACGGCTACCGGGGATTCCTCTTTCATTCAAAGGCTCCAATAAGATAGTTATGGAAAAAACCATAAAGCCACACGTCAGAAAACATAAAGAGCTGCAACTTTATCCTTTACCTACCCACACAATCCATCTACAAAAAATGCAGTACTGTTGTTGTTTTTGTTGTTGTATATGCACGTACGTACACATTGAAAATTCCAATACTGTAGACACACATAGTGATTAAAATATGTATCTTGTGTGTGCATTAATTGATTAGCAAAAGTAGTTGAAAAGATTACAACGGAATTCCAAAATCTCAATTTTTGCCTCTGCTATAGTAATAAAAGTAGGTAGCATCACAAAGCACTAAATGGCCTTCAGTAGCCCAATTTCAAAACTACACAAGTTTTTAAGCAGCGGACTGAGAGATCTGATTTTTCGGTACTTCTGGCCTAAATTAGCAGTTTAAGTAGCCTACATACACATTTGCCAGTGAATGTGTATACATAAAGTACATACAAAAGAACAGCTGAGGACAGGTACCAACTACACTACCTTTTAAAATCATCTAAACATTCATAAAGCGTCGCATCAATCATACATACGTAGTAGGGCATTCCAAAAACAGGAGTACCGACGAACACCATTGACTTGAATGCCCCGTAACACGAAAAATAAACAGCGATCGAAAAAGAAATCAGTCGAATGGTCCAGAAGGCAGCACTTTGCCAGTTTCCACATTGTCAAAGTGAGTTTGCAGTTGTTGCAAATGCTCCTCAACTTGAGTTTCCACTTCCTCTTGTTTATTATCTATCTCAGCTTGAAACAATTCCCAATCGACCATCTGACTTTGTCGAACTGACGCAATGTATTCAACCTTTCCCTAAACCAATCGACCAAACAGGTTACAACAAAAAGCATAACACAACACGCGTTTGAACCCTAGTCAGTGACAGACTGACGCGTCAGCCTCAGAAACGTACACCTCTTTGTTCCAGTGTACTTAAGAGTCGGTCTCTGAACCGATCGAGTCTCAGTATTCAGACCCCAAAATTGAAACTTTGGGCTAGAGAGCTCTTAAGTTGGTACACTAATACATACTTATGAGTTGTCTTTCGGCCTCAAACGATTAGTGGATTTGACGCTCCAATCCCGAGATACAGCCTTCTGAAAATTGGCCCGCTTAACTATGGGACCAAAATTTCAAACTCGAATTTCTAACCTACCAGCTGAAATTGGAAGATAATAATTTTGGGTTTTGCGTAACTTTTGGAGTACTTTAAGAATCTGCAGTACAATTTTGTTTTGTAATGAAAAAAAAAATTTTTTGACCTCCGGCGGGCCATAACTCGGTTAGAACCCCCTAGAGGCGCTTTTTTATTTCATAGCTTTGTAGCGCTTTTTATAAGCTTCATTTTGGTATAGAATATGGTATGATTGCTCGTGGCCAATCCAGTGAAAATTGGCCTCAAATGTCACGAACTCGAAAAATTCGCATGTTTCACTATAGACATAATTTTCCAAATCGAATTTCTGACTTAATAAACGGAGTTGAGCTTTGAAAATTTGGGTTTCCAGAGTTTTCAGTGTGCTTTCGGAATATTTAGTGGATTTAGAATTTTGAGGACAAAATTTTTTTTCGACCTCTTTGGCAGCCAATAACTCGGCTGGAACCATCCGTAGAGGCACCTTCTTATTTCATAACTTTGTAGCGCTTTTTATATGTTTCATTTTGGTACAGAACATGCTATGATTGCTGGTGGCCAATCCAGTGAAAATTTGGCCTTCCAAATGAGGGAATTTTTCGAGTTTGTAACCTTTGAGGCCAATTTTCACCAGATTGGCCATCCGCAATCGTACCATATTCTATACCAAACTGAAGCTTATAAAAAGCGCTACAAAGCTATGAAATAAAAAAGCGCCTCTAGGGGGGGTTCCAGCCGGGTTATGGCCCGCCAAAGAGGTCGAAAAAAAATTTTTTTCCTCGAAATTCTAAATCCACTAAATATTCCGAAAGCACACTGAAAGTACTCTGGAAACCCAAATTTTCAAAGCGCAACTCCGTTTATGAAGTCAGAAATTCGATTTGGAAAATTATGTCTATAGTGAAACATGCGAATTTTTCGAGTTCGTGACATTTGAGCCCAATTTTCACTGGATTAAGCTTATAAAAAGCGCTACAAAGATATGAAATAAAAAACGCCTCTAGGGGGGTTCTAGCCAAGCTATGGCCCGCCAAATTTGTCGAAAAAAACTTTTTTCATTACAAAAGAAAATTGGACTGCACATACATGGGCCGGAAAAATCCGGATCGGGGGGGGGGGGTCCCGCCCCCAAAAAAGGCAAAAAAACCGCCTATTTTGCCTTAAATAAGCGAAAATTTCCTCCCTCCGGGAGGGGGGGTGGAGGAGGGGGGTATGGCCGGCCGAGGGGGGTATGGCCGACCGAGGGGGAGGGGTATACCCCCCTTACCCCCCCGGCCCATGTATGGGACTGCAGATTCTTAAAGTACTCCTAAAGTTACGCAAAAATCCAAATTATTATCTTCCAACTCCAGCTGGTAGGTTAGAAATTCGAGTTCGAAATTTTGGTCCCATAGTTAAGCGGGCGTGTTCCGGTTTCCTCCTTTCCGGTTTCCTCTTTTCCGGTTTCCTCCTTTCCGTTTTCCTCCTTTCCGGTTTCCTCCCCTCATATTCCGGTTTCCTCTTTTTTAAAATTTTAGCATAATTTGGTGAGTTTTTAACCATAATTATTGCAGTAAGCAAGTTTAGCGTCATTTTAGGGTTATTTTTATGTAGTTGAAATATTTTATTACATTATTACACACCTTCGTAAATGGAAAGGTGTAAGCTACATGTGGTACAATTGATTACCGCTATAGAACACTGCTCTTTTGCCATGTTTACTTTGGAAATGTCGCTAGCTCAGCCATGACACTTACATAGAGATGTGGTCCGCTCGATTTTTGAGGTCGCGGCGAACCAGGGCGGATGAGGGCAAAGTTGCATTTTGTGATTTGATCATTTTAATTATGACTTTGACAGCTTTTCTAAAAGTGCGCCCAATTTCTATGCCAGCCGGGTCGGGCCAGAGATGCTTGTGGGCCGGGCTAACTTAATTTTAGACCGGCTGCACTATGTAGGTGGGCCAGGCCGAATTTTGCACATCTCTATGACATTTAGAGACAAAAGGACTAACGGACAAAATGGTAGTATGACCCTCTATCAAGTGACAAGGGTGCATCCACATAATTACCGATTGTTTGTTAGCATAACAGCAGTTGCCTCGGGCTAATCGCTTGTCTCTTGATATTTAATTGATCATAATTACGCAACCATGAGAGGGCAACGGAGTCCGGACCCCGAATTTATTCGGCTTTATGCAAGACTTGCTCCAGTCATACATGCATTTTGCAGGTCACACTTACCCGATTACACCTGGTTCAAATTTCTAACTCTCATTCCCGACATTTAATTTTTAAATGACGCAAAAGTAGCTGGCGGGAATAATACCGATCAAAGCTCACCGAAGTATGCTAAAATTTTAAAAGGGAGGAAACCGGAATATGAGGGGAGGAAACCGGAAAGGAGGAAAACGGAAAGGAGGAAAACGGAAAGGAGGAAAACGGAAAGGAGGAACCGGAAAAGAGGAAACCGGAAAGGAGGAAACCGGAAAGGAGGAAACCGGAACAAACCAGTTAAGCGGGCCGATATTCAGAAGGCTGTATCTCGGGATTGGAGCGTCAAATCCACTAATCCTTTGAGGCCGAAAGACAACTCATAAGTATGTATTAGTGTACCAGCTTATAGCTCTCTAGCCCAAAGTTTCAATTTTGGGGTCTGAATAGGGCAAAGGGCCAAGACTCGATCGGTTCAGAGACTGACTCTTAAAAAATCGCTCAAAAATCAGAAGAATAGATTATGCACTAAATCTTTGAAGCTCTGAAAATTTAAAACGCATTATTGGCGAACCGTCGATCATAGGCTATTGATGGCGTATTTCGTCGGCAAGACCTGCAGTTTACTTACCTTTACCTAAAATCGAAGTGGCCAAGTACCGTATCCTTAGTGTGGAAATATTTCAAGAGAATCAATCAGGGCTGCAAAAATTGTATGTATGGGTTTCAGTAACTACCGTATCCCCAGTTACGGTATTTTCAAAACCGGCCTATTTCGCTCGTTTCTTTGGTTTAAGCTTAGGTTCAGGTTAGGCTTTTAACAACAAAAATCAGGCTAAAATCCGTTATTAAAAAAACAAGCGAAATAGGACGATTCTAAAAATATCGTAACCCGGGATACGGTAGTTACAGAAACCCATACATACGATTTTAGCAGTCCTGATTCATTCTCTTGAAATGTTTCCACACTAAGGATACGGTACTTGGTCACCGCGATTTTAGCCGTTAAAGTTAACAATCCAGGTCCCTCAGTGGCCGGCAAAATCGGTAATTAGTCTGGCCGAAGCATCAGTACGCACCGGAGGGCCTGTTTTCCAAATATAAAAGTACTCCTATGGGATGCAACCGAAAATTTAACGAACTTTGGATAAAAATGCACTCAAATTTGAATCTATCAAAGTAAGTCCAATAAAACGGAACAGGTTCCAGTCCGGCTAAAATAAAATAGGTTCAGGTTCAGGTTTAAGTCCACGAATTTCAGGTTAAAAACCTACAATTAATAGATTCGGGGTTCCATCGGACTTCCCAACAGTAATTGGCAAAACTGACTTTTAGGGGTCCCTAATGAGGGCGTATATCTCAGGATCTAAGCAGAGCACAGTAATGAAAATTTCAGCAATCTTTTAAGAATTTATTGATCTTTCATTTAAAAAGGATTCACTCAAATCCGTTGAGATTTGCAGTTGCTACAGCTGTGGCAAATTGAATGAAAGGTGAAAAAGTTAGGCATGTGCAATTGCAAAACTGACTCTTAGGGGTCCCTAACAAAAATTTCAATTTTATCTACCGTATTCAGTTGACTCCTAAGCCTAAGCCTCAGCCTGAGCCTAAGCCTCAGTCTAAGCAAGAAAGTGATTGATTAATTAATACAGGAATAATAGAGGGACCCCTAAAAGTCAGTTAATGCAAATCTCAACGGATTTGAATGAATCGTTTTTTTTAAATAAAAGATCAATAAATTCTTAAAAGATTGCTGAAATCTTCATTAATGTGCTCTGCTTAGATCCTGACGCCCTCATTAGGGACCCCTAAAAGTCAGTTAAGCCTAGTAATTGGTACCTTTTGCCATTTTGGGTAAGTAAACTGCCGTGCAGGTCTGCCGACGAAATACGAACTAACCTTATTTCCTTTCTGAACAGTACGTTCAAGCATAGCAGCCACAGCTTCAAGTTTAGAAGCGATTTTTTCCGTCGCACAAGCTTTTAGTTTGGCCTCCAGATCAGTTTCCACCGCTTCATTGAGCAAATGTGACGTCTGCAACAGCAAATCAAACTCTGTGTGGCGTTGGTTCCCTTCGAATTCAGAATAGAAGTAGCCGGCCTCGGTCTGAATGGCCGGAGAGTGCTCAAACAACCGCTGATAGACTTGACCCAAATCCTTCACTATGTTCTGAAAACTCATACTCGGCCATCCACTACACACAGCTATCACTCGTCTTCCACTGCTATCACTACCGTTGAACCTTTTCTTTCATGTCAACTACCAACACGAGTACACACACACACACCACAGTCCACAACAGATTTGCACGCGTCATTTCACCGCCCGGCAATTACTAAAGGTAGGGAGATCACTCGAATTTCAAATTTTGAACATAGACGACTGAATGTGGTATCAAACGACTGCTGACGATCTCCTGATTATTATTTTACACATCAAAATCTAATTACTGCATGCTATATCAAGTTTCTACCCCAGATTATGCGTTTCGGCGTGTGGTGAAATCCGATAAACGGCCACAGTCGGAGTTGCGTCAATTAGTGTGAAATACTGTCTGGCACTGTAAAACGTTCGCACCCAAATTGTAAATCTCTAACAAATATGACCACATCCTGTATCAAACAACTACAATTGACTTGTACATTATTGCTACATTATATTACATCCACAACCAATTACTGCATGCTATCTCAGATTACGCGCTCATCATATCGCCTTACTTCATCGATTATCGGCCGATTTCCCCCGCAACCCCCACTTACTAAAACAATCGTAGCATTCGAGTCCGCCGACAGATATGTCTCCCCACGGGGATTTGGGTAGGTATGACGATTAGCTATCGATTAAGCATAAACATAACAATATTCGTCCAAGCCCAAGGACGGTGGCCCCTTTTGAACGAAAATCATCACTATGAAAAAAATAGAAAAAACAAGTTTTCTCAGTCATCTTTTGAAAGATAGCTATCAATTTTACTATGTGAGTAGGCCTACCTTAGATGCATATTTCGGCGCATTTACTTTCAGAGATCCTTGAACAACAAATTAAAAAAAAATAAAAAGAATGAAAATGCGCGATTTCGACATCCCTAACTAAAACAATCGTAGCATTCGAGTCCGCCGACAGATATGTCTCCCCACGGGGATTTGGGTAGATATGACGATTAGCTATCGATTAAGCATAAACATGACAATAGTCGTCCAAGCCCAAGGACGGTGGCCCTCTTTAAACAAAAAAATGGCCAAAAATGTACACACTCAAAACACTAATCGGCGCAAGTAGTGATCTCCCTACTAAAGGCAATTCGGTTTCCTCGAGCCGTTCGAGCCGTTCGCACCGGCAGGTAACGTTGTGGGCGCTGAATTTTGTGCAATTGGCAGAACGTTTTTAGGCTGTGATTTTCTTCAATATGGTTTGTGCTTTCACTCACATCTCTTCTGGCCAACTCCGAATCGCCTTGCCGAAATACTATCCCGAGAATCGGCCGATTCAGTTCGGAAATCAATTAAACTGTCGATTTTCCCTCAGATTGCAACGATTTCAACTCTTCAAGCTATGATACTTGTTCAATGTGCTTTGTGCTTTCACTCACATCTCTTCTGGCCAGCTCCGAATCGCCATGCCGAAATACTATCCCGAGAATCGGCCGATTCAGTTTGGAAATCAATTAAACTGTCGATTTTTATTCAGATTGCAACGATTTCAACTCCTCAAGCTGTTAATGTGCTTTGTGCTTTCACTCAGATCTCTACTGGCCAATTCGGAATCGCCTTGCCGAAATACTATCCGGAAAATCGGCCGATTCAGGTGTGGAAATTGGTAAAACAGACGATTTTCCTTCCGATTGCACCGATTTCAACTCTTCAAGCTGTGATACTTCTTCAATGTGCTTTGTTGCTTTCACTCACATCTCTTTTGGCCAACTCCGAATCGTCATGCCGAAATACTATCCCGAGAATCAGCCGATTCACTTGTGGAAATCAATTAAATTGACGATTTCGCTTCAGATTGCAACGATTTCAGCTCTTCAAGTTGTGATACTTCTTCAATGTGCTTTGTTGCTTTCACTCACATCTCTTCCGGCCAACTCCGAATCGCCATACCGAAATATTATCCTGAGAATCGGCCGATTCAGTTGTGGAAATTAATGAAACTAACGATTTTCCTTCAGATTGCAACGATGAATGATTTCAACTCTTGTAGCTGCGTACTTCTTCGATACGCCCTGAGCAGCACTCATATATGTTCTGGCCAACTCCGATTCGCTAAGCCGAAGTATCATCCCAAGAATCGGCCGATTCGGTTGTGGAAATTTGAAACTGACGATTTTCGTTCAGATTGCCCATATTTCCTCGATACACTCTCTCTGCCCTGTATTTTGCGGTTTACCAGCTTAATTTACCCCCTAAAATACAGTATGTACCCCCTAAAATCTGTACCTCTAAATCTGTACCCCCAAAATTTGTACACCCAAAATGGTTTCTCTCCCTGAATTTTTTGCGCCCTGTATTATCCAGGATGCTTTATTTGACCCCCCCCCAATTTGCCCCCCCTAAATTTCTTACCCCCCATTTTTTTAGTCTGAAGTGTTTTGCTCTCTGTATATTTCGTACATGCAACAGGGGGTCCGGGGTGTGCCAAAATACAAAGCGCAAAAAATTTCGGACCAAAAATATGGGGGTAAGAATTTTTGGGGGTACAAATTTTAAAGGGGTATATTTTGTAGGCAAAGCAAGCACGCGGAAGTATACAGGGTGCAAAAGGCATCCTGAAAAATACAGGGCGGAAGTATTGAAGAAATGGGCAATTTGAAGGAAAATCGTCAGTTTTGGCGTTTTCCACAACCGAGTCACGTCTTGGTCATGATGGGTAGTTTACGCTATCCCGTGTGTCACTTCGGCTCCGGCATATGTGAGAGAGGTTGTTTGTGGGTTCAAAACCGGTCGAAGCGACTGGAAGTAGCCAACGCAAAGCCCAACCCAGGCCGCCGAAAGCCAGTGACGGTAGCAGGTAAATGGGAACCGAACCGGCGCTGCCATTGCTCCGAGGACCGAATAGCAGGAAGGGGCAGGGTTGCTTGTAGGCAGAGTTGCCCAATTGAAAGGCTCTGAAAAGAGCGCGGGCTGTCCTGAGCTGTACGAAAGGACAGTGGAACTACAAACTGTAAAAACCAAAACGAAAAAAACAAAACCGAATCGGCCGATTCTCTCCCAGATGGTGCTCGGCTTAGCGAATCGGAGCTGACTGGTAGACTGCCAGAAGAGATGTGAGTGAAAGCACATAGCACATTGACAGCTGGAAGAGTTGAAATCGTTGCAATCTGAATAAAAATCGACAGTTTAATTGATTTCCAAACTGAATCGGCTGATTCTCGGGATGGTATTTCGGCATGGCGATTCAGAGTTGGCCAGAAGAGATGTGAGTGAAAGTACAAAGCACATTGAACAAGTATCACAGCTTGAAGAGTTGAAATCGATGCAATCGGAAGGAAAATCGTCACTTTTACCAATTTCCACACCTGAATCGGCCGATTCTCCAGATAGTATTTCGGTAAGGCGATTCCGAATTGGCCAGTAGAGATGTGAGTGAAGGCACAAAGCACATTGACAGCTTGAAGAGTTGAAATCGTTGCAATCTGTAGGGAAATCGTCAATTTAATTGATTTCCACAAGTGAATCGGCCGATTCTCGGGATAGTATTTCGGCATGGCGATTCGGAGTTGGCCAGAAGAGATGTGACTGAAAGCACAAAGCACATTGAACAAGTATCATAGCTTGAAGAGTTGAAATCGTTGCAATCTGAGGGAAAATCCACAGTTTAATTGATTTCCACAACTGAATCGGCCGATTCTTGGGATAGTATTTCGGCATGGCGATTCGGAGTTGGCCAGAAGAGATGCGAGTGAAAGCACAAAGCATATTGAAGAAAATCACAGCCTGAAAGCGTTCTGCCAATTGCACAAAATTCAGCGCCCACAGCGTTACCTGCCGGTGCGAACGGCTCGAACGGCTCGACGGCTCGAAGAAACCGAATTGCCATTACTAAAAGGGGCGATGGGGCGATGGGGCGACGGGGCGTTTTCGCGGTACGGGAGCGGTCTGATTTCGCTCGTGTCTTGTCAATACTCGGCTCCTCACCCCCACACTTTATCGCATCAAGTTTTGCCTGCCACTCCCCACGATTTGCACACAACGATCTTCCGCGAAGTACTATCGCTAGAATCGGCCAATTCAGTAGTGGAAGCGACGACTTTCCTTCAGATTGTGATGAGTTCAACTCTTCCAGCTGCTATACTTCGTCCATGCCTTCTGGGCTTTCACTTTCTTCTGTTCTGGCCAACTCCGATTCGCCATGCCGAAAATTATCCCAAGAATCGGCCGATTCAGGAGTGGAAATTGACAAAACTGACGATTATTTTTTCTGATTGCAACGATTTCACCTCTTCTGGCTTCCATAATTCTTTGATGTGCTCTGGGCCACCAGTAGCACCTGTTCTGGTCCACTTCAAACCGTTACACTAAAGTACTATCCTAAGAATCGGCCGATTCAGTTCGCGAAGAAATTGAAGCTTTTGAGTTTTCTTCAGATTTCAATGATTTCAGCTTTTTTAGCTATGTACCGTACAGTACTTCTTTGATGCACCCTTGACTTTCACCCTTCTGGCCAACTCCGATTCGCTAAACCGAAGTAGCATTGTAAAAATCGGTCAATTACCTTGTGGAAATCAGTTGAACTGACGATTTTCATACAGATTGCCCTTGTATGTATTTCTTCAATACACTCTAGCTCTGTCTTGCTTAGTATTTCTCAAGGTGTTTTTGTCTCGGAAAATTCGTACCCCCTCAAAACCTGTACCCCCTAAATTTTTTTCTGTCCCTGAATTTTGTTTTTTTTGCGCTCTCTTGGATTTGTACCCGTCAAAACTTTTGACTCCTAAATTTTTCTGTCCCTGTGACTTCTTGCTCCTTGTAGCCACCTCCTTCGGGGTGTTTTTCTTGGCAGGCGGTAAAAAATTATAGCGGGACTAAAAACATCCCGAAATATACACCGAGCAAGAAGTTACAGGGACAGAAAAAATTTAGGAGGCAAAACTTTGAAGGCTACCAGAGTCTGACAGCCTGGAAGCTGACACTGCTAAGGTGAGGCAGATTGCTAAACAGCTCGGGGTTCGATCAATTCAAGTGTAAAAAGCAAAGCGTTTGGGTCATCAGAAGGTTGCCGGCAGTTCTCGCCCTCTGCTTGTCACTGTTCCCAACGAGAACCAACGGCCAACTTAGTTGAGTAACGCTAAGCAATTACGCAAACAAGCAGCTTGGTGTAATGTATTCTTGAAGCCCGACCTGTCTGAGCTGCAACGGCACAATCACAAAGAACTTTGGGCATCGCTGAAAGAGTGACGAAAAAATGGTGAAAAGGTTACAATCACAAATGGCGCTATTGTTTTCAGCGAGCATTAATCGATCATGATGCGCAAGTTTGCATCGCAGTATGTGGTTGCAAAAATACGTTGATTGTACTATGTGTTCCCCTAACTGTACCCAAGTCCAGTTAGACTTTAGACTTTAGACTTTATCTCTTCGAACGATATAGCCATTTCTGGCTAATCACATGGATTAAACGTACACTACGAATAAAACATGACGAACGATAGAGAATAAAACATGACGAACGATAGACAGTTCTCTTTGTCAGCTCTGAAATTGTTATGTCTGCTCTATGTTACGTCCAGGGATGATATCAATAGCTATAATAAATAATAAAGTTTATCGCCCGAGTAACACAAAGCCGTCGGAGCGACAGGCCACGAGTCGCCATATTTGACATATTACGTAGCTTAACTAAATAACAAATGCTGCGGCAAATTTTGCTTTTTTACCAAAGCTTTTTTAGCACGTTTGATGTGCGTATGAAATTGTATAGGAATGTATACTTTAGTGTAATGTTATGTCACCAGATTCTGCTTGAACCGAACTACTGTTTTTATATCAGTGCCCCACAGTGGATCTGATTCCATTCGGGCCTAATGAGCCAATGGAGCTCTCTCTAATAGATTGCTGGATTGTATCTGGTGTACATGTACGTTGTATAAAGCCATTTCTTTATTTATTAAAGCTTCAATTTCTTCGCGAACTGAATCGGCCGATTCTTAGGATAGTACTTTAGTGTAACGGTTTGAAGTGGACCAGAACAGGTGCTACTGGTGGCCCAGAGCACATCAAAGAATTATGGAAGCCAGAAGAGGTGAAATCGTTGCAATCAGAAAAAATAATTGTTAGTTTTGTCAATTTCCACTCCTGAATCGGCCGATTCTTGGGATAATTTTCGGCATGGCGAATTGGAGTTGGCCAGAACAGAAGAAAGTGAAAGCCCAGAAGGCATGGACGAAGTATAGCAGCTGGAAGAGTTGAACTCATCACAATCTGAAGGAAAGTCGTCCTTTCCACTACTGAATTGGCTGATTCTAGCGATAGTACTTCGCGGAAGATGGTTGTGTGCAAATCGTGGGGAGTGGCAGGCGAAACTTGATGCGGTAAAGTGTGGGGGTGAGGAGCCGAGTATTGACAAGACACGAGCAAAATCAGACCGCGCCCGTACCGCGAAAACGCCCCGTCGCCCCCATCGCCCCATCGCCCCTTTTAGTAATTGCCTCACCGGCCCTGTGCGGGGCGCGTATTCGCATCGCAGTCAGTCGTCGGCGCAGCACGCACAGGCAGCACAGGGCAATTACTAAAAGGGGCGATGGGGCGATGGGGGCGACGGGGCGTTTTCGCGGTACGGGCGCGGTCTGATTTTGCTCATGTCTTGTCAATACTCGGCTCCTCACCCCCACACTTTACCGCATCAAGTTTCGCCTGCCACTCCCCACGATTTGCACACAACCATCTTCCGCGAAGTACTATCGCTAGAATCGGCCAATTCAGTAGTGGAAAGGACGACTTTCCTTCAGATTGTGATGAGTTCAACTCTTCCAGCTGCTATACTTCGTCCATGCCTTCTGGGCTTTCACTTTCTTCTGTTCTGGCCAACTCCAATTCGCCATGCCGAAAATTATCCCAAGAATCGGCCGATTCAGGAGTGGAAATTGACAAAACTGACAATTATTTTTTCTGATTGCAACGATTTCACCTCTTCTGGCTTCCATAATTCTTTGATGTGCTCTGGGCCACCAGTAGCACCTGTTCTGGTCCACTTCAAACCGTTACACTAAAGTACTATCCTAAGAATCGGCCGATTCAGTTCGCGAAGAAATTGAAGCTTTAATAAATAAAGAAATGGCTTTATACAACGTACATGTACACCAGATACAATCCAGCAATCTATTAGAGAGAGCTCCATTGGCTCATTAGGCCCGAATGGAATCAGATCCACTGTGGGGCACTGATATAAAAACAGTAGTTCGGTTCAAGCAGAATCTGGTGACATAACATTACACTAAAGTATACATTCCTATACAATTTCATACGCACATCAAACGTGCTAAAAAAGCTTTGGTAAAAAAGCAAAATTTGCCGCAGCATTTGTTATTTAGTTAAGCTACGTAATATGTCAAATATGGCGACTCGTGGCCTGTCGCTCCGACGGCTTTGTGTTACTCGGGCGATAAACTTTATTATTTATTATAGCTATTGATATCATCCCTGGACGTAACATAGAGCAGACATAACAATTTCAGAGCTGACAAAGAGAACTGTCTATCGTTCGTCATGTTTTATTCTCTATCGTTCATCATGTTTTATTCGTAGTGTACGTTTAATCCATGTGATTAGCCAGAAATGGCTATATCGTTCGAAGAGATAAAGTCTAAAGTCTAAAGTCTAACTGGACTTGGGTACAGTTAGGGGAACACATAGTACAATCAACGTATTTTTGCAACCACATACTGCGATGCAAACTTGCGCATCATGATCGATTAATGCTCGCTGAAAACAATAGCGCCATTTGTGATTGTAACCTTTTCACCATTTTTTCGTCACTCTTTCAGCGATGCCCAAAGTTCTTTGTGATTGTGCCGTTGCAGCTCAGACAGGTCGGGCTTCAAGAATACATTGCACCAAGCTGCTTGTTTGCGTAATTGCTTAGCGTTACTCAACTAAGTTGGCCGTTGGTTCTCGTTGGGAACAGTGACAAGCAGAGGGCGAGAACTGCCGGCAACCTTCTGATGACCCAAACGCTTTGCTTTTTACACTTGAATTGATCGAACCCCGAGCTGTTTAGCAATCTGCCTCACCTTAGCAGTGTCAGCTTCCAGGCTGTCAGACTCTGGTAGCCTTCAAAAGTTTTGCCTCCTAAATTTTTCTGTCCCTGTAACTTCTTGCTCGTTGTATATTTCGGGATGTTTTTAGTCCCGCTATAATTTTTTACCGCCTGCCAAGAAAAACACCCCGAAGGAGGTGGCTACAAGGAGCAAGAAGTCACAGGGACAGAAAAATTTAGGAGTCAAAAGTTTTGACGGGTACAAATCCAAGAGAGCGCAAAAAAACAAAATTCAGGGACAGAAAAAAATTTAGGGGGTACAGGTTTTGAGGGGGTACGAATTTTCCGAGACAAAAACACCTTGAGAAATACTAAGCAAGACAGAGCTAGAGTGTATTGAAGAAATACATACAAGGGCAATCTGTATGAAAATCGTCAGTTCAACTGATTTCCACAAGGTAATTGACCGATTTTTACAATGCTACTTCGGTTTAGCGAATCGGAGTTGGCCAGAAGGGTGAAAGTCAAGGGTGCATCAAAGAAGTACTGTATGGTACGTAGCTAAAAAAGCTGAAATCATTGAAATCTGAAGAAAACTCAAAAGCTTCAATTTCTTCGCGAACTGAATCGGCCGATTCTTAGGATAGTACTTTAGTGTAACGGTTTGAAGTGGACCAGAACAGGTGCTACTGGTGGCCCAGAGCACATCAAAGAATTATGGAAGCCAGAAGAGGTGAAATCGTTGCAATCAGAAAAAATAATCGTCAGTTTTGTCAATTTCCACTCCTGAATCGGCCGATTCTTGGGATAATTTTCGGCATGGCGAATCGGAGTTGGCCAGAACAGAAGAAAGTGAAAGCCCAGAAGGCATGGACGAAGTATAGCAGCTGGAAGAGTTGAACTCATCACAATCTGAAGGAAAGTCGTCGCTTCCACTACTGAATTGGCCGATTCTAGCGATAGTACTTCGCGGAAGATCGTTGTGTGCAAATCGTGGGGAGTGGCAGGCAAAACTTGATGCGATAAAGTGTGGGGGTGAGGAGCCGAGTATTGACAAGACACGAGCGAAATCAGACCGCTCCCGTACCGCGAAAACGCCCCGTCGCCCCATCGCCCCATCGCCCCTTTTAGTAATTGCCGCAGCACAGATTTGAGGGGCAAATTCAAAACAGCGGCGCCGCCGGTTCTCTGCTGCCGCTGCCGCTGCACGGTCTGCCGCACTGCAGCTCCATTCATTGTTCCGCTCTGCTATGTAAGGTTGCTTGTTACACCAATTTTTTATTTTCTGTTCTGCCGCCGTTTCAACAATCTACCCTAGAACGAACTCGGCTGTCTGCGCATTTCACTGCTACCGCCCTCTGGAACAGACTACCGCCAGACGTTGTACATTAGCCGCTCGGACTTTTTAAAACCTTTTTAAGATCAGACAGTTTTAACTGTGTTTTACAACAGGATTTCGATTTAACAATGTATAATTGTTAGAGTGCGAACTGGTATTGGGTATTGGGTATTGGGTATTGGGTGTATTGGGGTGTTTTCCAGGTATTGGGTATTGGGTATTGGGTATTGGGGTTTTTACCCCCCAATACCCAATACTAATTGGGACAGGTAAAAATATGGAAAAATCGATGTTGACCTGAAAAATTGATCTGAAAAAATAGAAAAACTTAGTCGATGATTCGGTTTAGGAAGCTGTATCGCGTTAATGAGCCGTCCATAAACAACATCGTTCGAAAATCCCGATTTTTCGGAGCCTCTCCTCCGAAAATCTAATATAAAAATGGTAACATTTCTAATGTCACCATAATGTACCAGCACCGTACCCATGGCTATTGCGGTGGTGCACACAATTTCCGGCCATTAGGAAAAAAATCGCCAGAAGAAACACGACTGAATTACGAATTAAATACCCAAACTGTTAATTCTGCAAAATTTATGCCCAAAATGACTTCTAAATGCTTTCTGAAAAGCTAATTTTTCAAAATTTTCTCTTCCTGCTTGGGCAGCGGCCCAACCAGGGCTCTTAAAAATTTTAATTGCAGTGCAAAAAATCTTGTGTATGCAACCTGAATGTACCTGTCCAGTGAAATTGCAATTTTTGGCCCAGCTATGCAAGTATTGGGTATTGGGTATTGGGTATTGGGGTATTGGGGGTCTCAGGTATTGGTATTGGGTATTGGGTATTGGGGTATTGGGTTTTTTAGGTATTGTTCGCACTCTAATAATTGTACCTATTTATTTCTGTATTCGTGTACGTGTGTATCTAGTGTTAAGGATACATTGAAAAACAATCAGTATTGGTTTATATGTGTCCTGTCGGGTTTTACCGATAAAAGTAGTTCAGTTCAGTTCAGTTCAGCTTGCATCCGTGCTGCCACATTGATTTCTTCCCACTCATCGTTAGCGCGTTCTGTTGCCCAGAAAAAGCTTTCCTAAGAAAGCCTTGTTCCACGCTCTATTCGCGTTTCTGACTGAACGAGATGTGTTCATTCTGTGCTGTAGAAACATGCGATCAGCTTGCTGCAGAACTTCAAGAAATCATAGTCTTGAGTGCAAGGTTCTGGATTTTCAACTGTTGTCTTCGAAGGATCAGTGTCAAGCTCAATGCGACCACGCAGACAGTTCATGGTTTTCGTGCACAATTTCTGCCAAGGCTGAAAGCGAGGAGGACTGCTGCAGCTGGCTAGACCAATTTCAGAAAGTGACGAAATCACAATGGATCAAGTTGAGAGGCGTCAAACGTTCAGAAAACGTCCGTTTTTATCAGATATTTGCTTGCTATCACAACGAAAAGACAAGATTGACCCTGAGTGCTATCAGAGAGTCTGATCCGATGGCAAAAATCTGAAGTGTGCCGCACAGCTAAAGATGTCACTAAAGAAAAGCAGTGTGAGAACTTTTAACGGATTAATTGCTCCGGGTATGTAATTGTGAGCCTAGTTTGAAATTAGCACTTCCCGTAATGCACCAGTGATTTTTAGATTAGAATAACATACCAAATTAGAAATATTTTAGCAAAAACGAAGCCAACGTACTGTACATGTGAATATAGTACACACGTTAAAGACGTACCCAGAATTTCTATTCGGCTAGCAGGCTAATACTAAATAACTTCTGGGTTGTACAGTAATTCACGCGGTAGCCGTTGTGCTGGCCTAGATGTTTCAATATAGCACAGGAATGCAACTGAAGGTACAGCACGGCAACAAGGAAAGCGTTCATTTACGGAGGCGTCCAACTTATGGAGGTCCCATAGGTCTGATCGTAGGGCTGTACATCGTACACCCCCCGCGATCGGATCGGATGAAGGTCCCATTTATGGACATTCTACTGCAGACGGGTTTTGATGTGGTATCAAGGAGGGCTGCATGGATACTACTCTGACTCTCTGACTTGTTCTTCTTGTGGATTGTTCCTTTAGTACGCAGAACAGTATGTAGAGATCGTGGCTGAAGGGGCAGTCGAGAATCGTCAGAGAAAATTTAGCCCAAATATAACGCTGGTATCAGGGCGCTAGGAAGCAACTTCATAAAATTGGTCATGAAAAAGTGAGGGAAAGGAGAAGACAAGGAAATTCACCCTTCAAAAGACCCCAAACGGACTCCGATAAGTGTATGGACGGACGCTGCAAGCAGGGCAGCGCAGAAAGGGGTATGATGTCGCTTGGCTTGGCTTTGGCACATGTTGAAGGCTATGCCCGCGATCGGCTGCCTGCGCACTTTTGAATTTGCCGCTCAATTCTGTCCTGCCTGTGCTGCGCCGGCGGCTGAGTGCGAATGCGCTCCCGCACAGGGGCGGTGAGACGACGCGCGAGATTTGTAGGGAGGGTCGGGCCTCCTCTTCTAATTAAAAGTCGCGTATATAAATCGCGTACACGAAAAACAATGCGGTACGGACAGGCGGTGTCTCTCACTATGAAGAAAGGAAATAAGCATTCTATTAGGGATGGCCAAAGCACGTCCGCACGGCGCGGAATAGAAAATACAAAAACACAGCCAAAAAGTGGTCCAAAAATGGTTTTTGCAACTTCAAGCGCAAACGCTTTTTTGTGTTGATAGGAGGATGTGATGTAATTATATGAAATAGAGTGTGAGCTATCGAATAAGATGCATTTTGAATAATAATTCTGCCGTTAAAGAGCATTTTCCTCTCGAAAACTAAATTCGTCGTTTTTCAATGTCCATTTTCTGCTAAAAGGAGACTTGATTCAAATTTTGTTCAACCGAATTTAAAATCAGCGCAACTCGTTACCTATATAGCACTGCTTTTTTCTTTCCGCACTTTGGCATGGTCCCCACAAATTTGATTCTTTCTTAACTACTGAAAATTGGCATTTTTGTGGATTTTTTTCATGTTCCTCGTTCTTGTGAAAAAACGACGAATTCGGCACAAGATGTTCAATCGGTTCCGTGTACAGTAGACTTCAGGCTTTCGCATGATATAAGAATTTGCTCTCTGCTCTTTGCCGTTAACCCCACAAACGGTGTTGAAGTTTCTGTAACCCTTAATTTTTGCCATTTCAGTCTTTTATTGCACCCAACACTTGCAATCATACTTTTTCGCATTAATTTAATTAATTTAGCTGTGCGACGAATATTGACATCTTTCTAGTAGATTTTAAACAAGCAAGTTGGTTGCACCTTCGTAACTCGCGCCATAGAAAATTAGCCACCGCTCGGACGGCGGCCAAGTTATAAACACTAATTTACGCGATTTGACCCACGCGGCTGTTTTGAACCCGCATTTCCTCAATTCTTCATGAAATTATGTGTTGTTTTTTGCGTAAATAATCGCATCCGGTCATGCTATTGCCGTTTTGCATAAATTGTTGCTTCTAACGCCAGTTATTCAAATCTGTTGCCCATAAATAAAAATGGTACCAAGTGCGCCATACAAAAGTTCTTCGCAGGCGGATGTTTTTAGATCGCATTTTTCTAATTTTTCATGGAATCAAGTGCGGTTTTTTGCGTAAATTATCGTATCCGGTCATGTTATCGGCGGTTTTAGCATAATTTTTTTGCTGTAGCGTGAATTTTTGAAAACCATTGGCCGTACCTAATTCTATTTATGGAGGATGTATTAGTCTTTCGGTGTCCTTGTGGCGTCCCGTTTCCCTTTTAAGTAGTTGTCCCATTTACACAGGCGTCCCACTTATCAAGGAAGGCCCCCATTTATGGCGGTTCTACTGTAGTTCAAATTTTATAAGTCAAGTAAGCATTCAGCAAGTAAATCTTGACTCTTTCAAATTCATGAAGAACGATTGAAGTACTGTCTCTGTAAATCGCGTCCATGTACTCAGTAAATTATTGGTAAACTCGATAACCTTTGGATGACTCATAGTTGGTACACTTTAGTTTCCCCCAAGGTACATCATTTATGCAAATTTTGAGCAAAATCGGAGAGGTCGTCCTTTTTTGTGCATAGGAAGGGTTGCCTGGTTTAGACTCTTAAAGTGGCCTAAAGTATTTCAATTTCAAGCCTACCCTTGTTTTCAAGCAGCGGATTTTGAGAGATTTGTTTTTTTAGCATTTGTAGCTCAAAATCTGTGAAACATTTGCATTTTCAATACATTACACATACACAAATATACACAAAAATACACAATGTTTTGTTGAATGTGTATGCACAAATTATTATACGCAGAAAACTACGAGGCTATATACAGGGTGCGTAAAAAAAAACAACCCAGCAGATTTTTTGCTGTAGCAACCGCAAATCTCAACCGATTTGAATGAATCCTGCTATAAATGAAAGATAAATAAATTCTTGAACGACTGGTGTAGCTTTTATTAAGATGCGTTGCTTGGATCCTGAGATAATTGCTTTCAAAATCAAAACAGAGATTTTGGCAGTGCACAACAGAGATTAAAACAACCCAGCAGATTTTTTACTGTAGCAGCCGCAAATCTCAAACGATTTCAGTGAGTCCTATTTTATATGAAAGATAAATTAATTCTTGAAAGTTTGGTGAAGCTTTTATTATGATATGATGCTTGGTTCCTGAGATATTTGCACTCAAAGTCAAAACAGATTTTGGCTATGAACAAGAGCGATTTTTATTATTCTGTTGCACTTCATAATAAAACCGATTCCTACTGCTCAGGGCTAAGGTAACGAGGTTTTTCTGGTGCCATACATGCTTGGTTACTTCATTTGTAAAAGTCTTGTTGCCCCTCAGCAGTAGGAATCCGTTTTGTTGTGAAGTGCAATGGAATCGCTCTTGTTCACTGCCAAAATCTCTGTTTTGAGTTTGAAGGAAAATATCTCAGGAACTAAGCATCGTATCTTAATAGGGCCTTCACCAGTCTTTCAAGAATTTATTTATCTTTCATTTAAAGTAGGATTCATTCAACTCGGTTGAGATTTGCGGTTGCTACAGCAAAAACTCTGCTGGGTTGTTTTTTTTGACACACCCCGTACAACAGTAATAATACCCCAACACCTTAGCTATAAATATTTAAAGTTTGGGCCTCCTTAGCCTTAACGGTTCCAGAGAAATTCCAAAAATCGTGCTGCCGACATTTTCCCACTTGTCTAGCCCGGTAGTGGGTGGATCCCCGAAATACTTCGGTTTTCAACATACCTTGTATAGGACTTTCAAATGAGCCAATAAAAAGGGGGTCAGATTTGTCCGTGAGCCGCCTATCGTACCGGTTCCACTGGCACGGCATAGGTAGGACAGTTCACTGAGGGACGGGACACTATCCTATTCACGACCCTTTAATGGCTTAGCCCTACGTACAAACAACCCTCCCCCTTGCTGTCATTAGGTGAAACGGTTCCTATTTACATACCTATACTTGCAATCGGCGGCTTGCGTTGAGTTCAATGTCACTGATTCCGGGGCTGCTACTGGTTTCGAACCGACAGACAACCGCCCTCCTCGCACATGACCCATGGCCAAGACGCGACTAATGAACTTTCACTTTGACGCCTACAGATAGTGAGTGTTTGTTGTAGTGACAAGAGTGTGCAAGGTTAGCTTTATGTAGCATTAGGTCAGAAAGAGAATCAAGTACAGTACAAGTGCTGTGAATAATCGGCTGATCAAGTAGTTTTCATTTTGGTCCCAGGTAAACACTCTTGTCAGGGGCGCCGCCACCTCCAGCGCCAGGGGCTGCCATGTATGCTGAGACCGCTCCAGGGCCACCGACCGGCTGTCGACCAACTCCTCCTCCTCCTCCTCCAGCTGCAGCTCCAGGCGCTCCCATGTACACAGACGTAGCTCCGCCACCGCCACCAACACCCGGTCTTGCTCCTGCTCCGCCGCCCATACTGATTCCCGGTGCAGCCATGTAACACGACGTCGCACCTCCACCGCCGCCGCCACCACCGCTGGGAGCTGGTGCAGGTGGTGGGGGTCCCATTGCTGTTCGCGCATCCATTCCTCCTGGTACTGCTCCAATAGCTGTGCGGGTATCCGATCCTATTGCTCCCATTGCTGTTCGTGGTTCAATTTCAGTCCCTCCGGGCACTCCACCCATTGCTGTTCGCGGTTCCATTCCTCCAGGTATGCCGCCCATTGCTGTGCGGGGCTCCATTCCACCGGGCACGCCACCCATTGCTGTTCGCGGTTCCATTCCTCCAGGTATGCCGCCCATTGCTGTGCGTGGTTCCATTCCTCCGGGCACGCCACCCATTGCAGTGCGGGGCTCCATTCCTCCGGGTATGCCACCCATTGCTGTGCGTGGTTCCATTCCTCCGGGCACACCTCCCATTGCTGTGCGTGGCTCCATTCCTCCTGGCACTCCTCCCATTGCTGTGCGGGGTTCCATTCCTCCAGGCACTCCTCCCATTGCTGTGCGGGGTTCCATTCCTCCAGGTGCTGCTCCCATTGCTGTACGGGGTTCCGTTCCTCCAATTTCGACCGACAACATTCCTCCTCCTCCTGCTGGCGCTGCGGGCGGCGGTGCTCCTCCTGGGACGGGGGCTGACATGTAGACTGACGTGGCTCCGCCTCCTCCGCCTGCTCCACCCATCTGACTAGGGGCACCCATGTAGACAGATGTGGCTCCTCCTCCTCTGCCTCCTCCTCCCATGGCTGGCGGTCGACCTCCTCCAACTGCAGGCGCACCCATGTAGACTGACGTGGCTCCTCCTCCTCCTCCGCCTCCTGCTGACTGCTGACCCGGCGGCGCACAATACTGAGAAACCACTCTACTCATCGCCACACATAAAACAAAATGATACTCTCACACAACACACACGCCTTTTATACTGACACTATGCCAATTATGCACACACATGATTTCAATTTCAATTGCCGGCGATGAGATACCGGTATCGTATAACAACCTATGTACGTAATCCCGCATTATTATTCGTTCTTCGTTGCTGAGTCGCGTCTTGGCTGGCCTCAGGTAGTTTACTGTACGTCTAGCCGAAATCTAGCAATCAGGGTTATGCACAGACATTTTAATTTTTTCGGCAATTCAAAGAGTATGGCTTTGAAACTTGTCGGATTGAGAATGATTGGGTTGCTATTGTGCATATTACACTGAGTGGGCAGCCCTGTAGCAATATCTAGCCAGTTTTTGTTCCAATAGATCCTGAAACTTTGGGCCAAATCGATAAAGAACTGACCGAGAACGAAGTGTTTGAGCGTTTGAAAAAACGATCTTTTGATCTTTATTGTTTAAACACCCATCCATAAACTTTTTTATCTATATTGTTTAAACTTTAAACACTATTGATCCAGCACATTTTACAGTATTGCTCTGCCTCCATTCCATAGCCAAACAGGACAAAGGGCAAATGGTGCCAGACCGCTGGCTAACGTCTTATCAAAGGCCTGACAGAGCTAAACCGGTTTTACTCCCTATCTTTTAATTACTGCACTGTCCCGACCAAATCCGCGGTGCCCCCACTGAATAGGTGTTAGTGCGATACGCCGACCGGTGCCTTACACCCACTGAGTGATGCTTTACGACGACTGGCTTGGTGCCACACGCCGACTGTACTCAGGAGCCTCAACCTTGGAGGTGTTTTACGCCGACTGGCCAGTTGCCTTACGCCTACTCTTCTGGTGCGATACGCCGACCTGATTTTATGAACACTGGCAAACATGCATGAAGTAACACAGCAGTTAATATAGATACCAGAGCACATAAATGTACAATGATTCCCGGCCCATTCCCCCCCCCCACCCGGCGCTGCCGCGGCGGGTTACTGTAATATTGCTCCGTGTGAAACAACACAAAGCGCGCGAATTTTAAACGACTTGACAGAGAAGTGGTAGTAAAAGTACTAAAACAGAACAGCTTAATCTCCAAGCAGTTGCAATTTTTATAAATACCGATACCCCGTATGCCATGCCAATTATTTTCGGAATACCTGCCTGCAAGTGCAAACATCCCTCCCCTTTGCTGTCATCAGGTGCAACGGCGGTTCCCATTTACCTATTTACCGTCCCCGACCTTTGCTCGCTCAAAGCGACAACGCTCGGAGGGCCTGTTTTAAAAACATAAAAATACCCCTAGGGGGACGCATCGGTATAGGCACGCTCCGGAGGGCCTGTTTTCCATATATAAAAATACCCCTAGAGACGCATTAGTACAGGGCACGCTCCTGGGGGCCTATTTTCCAAATATAAAAATACCTCTAGGGGTACGCATCAGTACAGGCACGCTCCAGAGGGCCTGTTTTAAAAACATAAAAATACCCCTAGGAGAACGCATCAGTATAGGCACGCTCCGGAGGGCCTGTTTTAAAAACATAAAAATACCCCTAGGGGACGCATCAGTATAGGCACGCTCGGGAGGGCCTATTTTAAAAACATAAAAATACCCCTAGGGGACGCATCAGTATAGGCACGCTCCGGAGGGCCTGTTTTAAAAACATAAAAATACCCCTAGGAGGACGCATCAGTATAGGCACGCTCCGGAGGGCCTGTTTTAAAAACATAAAAATACCCCTAGGAGGACGCATCAGTATAGGCACGCTCCGGAGGGCCTGTTTTAAAAACATAAAAATACCGCTAGACACGCATCGGTGTTTTCCAAATGTAGATAAAATCATTTCTGACCTTCAAAAATCTCGGCGGAGGGGAAGAAAAATATATTTTCACACCAAACATACAGCAGATAGCGCATACCGTAATCCGGCTGCGGCGGCGCCGAGTGGGGGGGGAATGGGCCTAATACCATGTACAATCAGAGGGTTCTCTACAGACAAACTACTACCGATCTGGCTTTATCAGTATTTTGGACGCTCCGAGCAGTTTTTTAGTTAATGCTTAGAACCGAAATTGTAGTTTTTTGAAGTGCCACAGACTGATCTCAGACTGCCAACACGGTTTTCTAACTGGTCGCTCTGTGATAACCCAACTTTTATGTTGTCTAGCCCAGTAGATTTTCAAACTTTAAAAATGGCCTTTGTTTTTCTCTACTCTTTTTCAATTTTGAAATATTACTGCTTAAACAAAATTTGCATTAATATTCATATAGGCCCAAAAGGAGCAATTATAGATTAAAACAAAGGCCATTTTTTAACTCAGCGGGTCAAAATACATTGTACATGTAGGTCGGGTACACTATTGATTGACAAAAGCTTCCCTTCAGCAATACTTGAATGCTGAACATATATTTCAGGATTACGGCTTGTGACGGCATTTTTCTTAATGAAACTTCAGAGGTCCGCAACTTGCGACTGAATGGCCGTAGCGCATTGAGGGAAGGGAGCTTTCGACAGCGCCACATATACATATGTCTTTGATTGCTGCTCTCAAAGAAAGAAATGTTGAACCAACCCTGTGGAAGTGGGTGAATAACCTACTAAAGAACAGGAAAGTTAAAACCAGTTTAGGGAATCACAGCAAACAGGTTTTTGTTCATCAGGGATGCCCACAAGGGGGAGTTTTATCTCCCCTTCTGTGGAATCTTATGGTGGACAGCCTGTTGATAGACCTAAACAGGGCTAGTTTGTATACCCAAGGCTGCTCTGATGATGTAGTAGTAGTAGTAGTACTACTACTTGAAGGATTTGACCTGGGTACATTGTGCAACCTGATGTAGGCAGCACTTGCCAAGGTCCAACGATGGTGCACAGAGCATCAGCTCTCAGTAAATCCCAGGAAAACAGAAGCTATTCTGTTTACCTACATATAAAAGAAAGCTCAAATGGCTTTCGGGAATTGATCGTTTATGGGCAAGAATTGCAATTGGTTTCACAAGTGAAGTTCTTGGGGGGTCACTATTGATACCAAGCTCACTTGGAGTGCTAATTTAGAGCAGAAAACTAATAAGGCCATTGCTGCCCCCTGGCAAATCAGACGTGCGGTTGGAAAAACTTAGGGATCAACACCCAAAGTAGCTTTTTGGTTATATACCACAGTTATACGTCCTATGGTAAGTTATGCTGCTGTTGTGTGGTGGCCGCGATTGGACCGTGTGGTGTCTAAGAAGCAACTGGGCCGTGTTCAGCGCCTGGGGTGCGTGCGTGTATATCACAGGGCCCTTTCGCACCACCCCGACAGCGGCATTGGAGACTCTTCTTGTTCTTCCTCCTCTTAGCATTTATATGGAGGCCGAGGCATGGGCAGCTTATGCCCGTCTTGATAGAAACGATCATTGGAAGTATCAGGGGAAACAAGTTGGAGATTTGGCGGCCAAGGTCAGGGCCCTGAATTAGGTATCTGTGCTTACCGAAATGACAATATGGTCCCTAGACACTGTTTTAAAAAGCCTTTCCAGGTTTTTATCCCCCACGGGATCACTGGAAGGCAACAGAACCCACTGTAGCTGACAGCCTGAGCTGTTTTACAGATGGCTCAGTTCTGAACAACTCAGCGGGGGCTGGAGTATACGAGGGTCAAGATAAGGTATTTGACAGTGATATGTCAATTCTTCTTGGTCAGTTTGCAACTGTATTCCATGCAGAGATTTATGCCATTCTGGCATGTGTCTGCAGTGATGCAGTTCGAAGTTTTCAAGGCTCAGAGATATGCATATTCTCTGATAGTCAGGCAGCACTGAGGGCATAGAATTTGCTCATAGAATTTCTTCAAAACTAGTTGCTGAGTGCCGCGAAGCACTGGAGCTTTAGCCATTGGAAAAGTGGTTAAATTGATATGGGTGCCAGGTCACTCGGGTATTGAGGGCAATGAGCAAGCAGACCGACTGGCTCGGGATGGTGCTCAGACCTCATTCGTGGGACCGGAACCTGCTGTTGGCATCTCTGTTCAGGTGTGTAAGAGGGCCCTTACTAATTGGACCCGTCGCCAGCACTATATATACTGGCGGTCATTAGATAGTTGCAGGCAGGCCAAGATGCTTATTGATGGCCCAAACCTAAGGACCAGACATAAGCTCTTGCAACTTCCACGCAAAGTTTAAAGAATAGTGGTAGGTGTGCTTACTGGCAATTGTGGACTTAATAAGCACCTAAGGACAATGGAGTGGCAGCGGACTCTCTCCTTTGCGCTTTGTGCGGAAGAAGAAACCGCCTTTCACTTTCTAGGACAATGCTTTGCCTTAGTTGCAATTCGAAGGCGTACCCTCGGAGGTGACATTATGTTACCTGAGGATATTAGAAGTTGTGAGCTCAGAGATCTCCTGAGATTCATCAAAGAATCTAGGAGATTCCCTGACCTCTAGCTCACCATTAAGTTCCACGACTTCTATGGCGTTTGCGTGATGGGCCCATGGGCGGCCTAACGCTAGGGGTATTCCTATCCCGCTCCCTACAATCAATCAATCAATCAATCAATCAATCAATCAATCAATCAATCAATCAATCAATCAATCAATCAATCAATCAATCAATCAATCAATCAATCAGTCACCACGGAGGTCAAGCACAGCCTGCCCCCGAAATTGATGTGGACGCGCACGTCCATCATTTGATCGTTTCACTGGTTTACAGTAAAACAAATAACATTACCTAACCTACTGGTTTGGCTGCTTGTGCTCGAAGTGTCCGACACAATTAAAAAGAATTTTCAATATTGTGACCTAGAAAGAAACCAGTGGTAATAAAACGAGTAATATTGGTAATATTGACAATAATACAGTACTCACCCTTATGGTGGGTGAGTAGCCGGTCAATCGGCCCTGCCTACCTCCCTCTGTCCGGCCAAGTGATTGGTTGGACTGTGTTTGTTTTTAACAACCTTATCTTCGTGTTGATAAAGTTGACTTGACTTGAGAATACATAAGTAATATCGGCATAAGTAGAGACACATTAATTTGGTTCATTGTTCTCTTTATTTGGCTGCTTTTTGACTGTATATTTTGTGCTGACTTCCCGACACGTGCGGACTTGCGATCTGCCACCAGAGCTAGTACTGGTGGAGCCTTCGTTGCTTGAAACCGTAGTTTGGGCTGATGTCAGACTGGTCAGCTTAACGTCGGACTTGACTAGACTTTTACGATTCAACTTTTTGTCCTCGGCACAACTTTCTACCAACGTGTTGTTCAGTTGTTCGGTAATTTGCTCGAATTCTGGTCGATGGTCAGGGTCTTGATGGCAGCATCTGTGCACCAATTCCAGAATGGCTGGCGGAGTAGTGGAGGGGAACTCGAGACGTCCACCGGAAAGTACGTGTTGTTTTACTTGGTGGGTTTCCATTCCTTTATAGGGCAGCTTTCCGCCACTGAATATCTCGTACAAGAGAACACTGAAGCTGTAAACGTCAGTCTTCTTGTTGTAAGTGTCTAAACAGACAGAGTGCATGCATTTCACCCAACAACTCTGCAACTCACTGGTCTTGAATACTTCCGGCGCGATCCAGCGCACCGGCACTTTGGTGGCGTCCTTCTGTCTGAACACATCTGTTACCTCTTGACTCAGCCCGAAGTCCGATATTTTCACTCTGTACCGATTACTGATCAGGCAGTTTCTGGCGGCGAGGTCTCGATGAATGCAGTTCTTCTGGTGCAGGTATTGCACTCCGTTGGCGCCGTCCACACTAAAACTTAGACGATCGGAGCCTATGACTTTGCTGTTGTGTTTTGAAAGAAATTTGTCCAGTCCTCCGCCGCGCACCAGTTCCATGACAATCATAAGAGGCTGCTCCTTGGCGGCGACACCATAGAAACGCACTATGTTCTCGTGAACGTATTGGCGTTGCAGTCGTGCTTCGCGCATGATCTCTTCCAGTTGAGTTTTAGCCGAGCTCAGCTGTAGGTTCTGGACGTGGTGCAGTTTTACGGCTACTGGAATGGCCAGCTCTCTGTTCACCTGCAATGAGCCCGTATACACAGCCCCATAAGCACCGCGTCCTATCATCTTCTTCAGTTTGATTTGCTGGTGCAACAGCGCCCAGGCTTGGCGTGGCACTGCGTTCAGTAGTTTGGCTTGGCATTGATCGTTTAGGGGCATCTCACGCTGACAATAGAACCGTACGAGTTTGGGAATGTCGTCGAAGGAGTAAACACCTATGTAGACACTCTGCTTGCTCTTGGTTTTCCTGATCACTATGTGAAAATAGCGGCTCTGCCAACGCACGCACAGCATGTCATGCTTGTCACCGCTCTCATCTGTCAATGTCCGCAACAGAAAGTCGCCGTCTTCTTTTAACAGTTGTTCTACGTCCTTCTTGGAAAGATAACCGTGATAGTACATTTGCGCCGACAGCTCCTCTCTGCCCGACGACATATTAGAAGTATCTGCAAATTGAAACAACAGAATCAGTCTCCAATACAATACAAAAATTGACTGACAAGTTGGCTGAGTTTACTGTTCTTTTCTTGCCACTCTCAGAAGAACCAAAGGTGTACTGTAGTTGCTTACTTTCTGTGTTCTGTTGTATTTGTTTTGTTTGTTGCGGTGCCTGCAGATGGCTGCTAAATCAGCTCGACAGAACGCAGATCGCGTATCAGGAGGAAACGTCCAAGGTGGTCCGCCAAAACCCGCTAACAGTCAAATATCCAAGGCCAGCATAGCTGGAGCTGAAGGAGTTGACGTCAACGCAATGCCTAACATGGTGAGTTGCTTCAACTGCACCCGAGAGCACAACTGATGCTTTTTCAGGAAGGTCAACGCACCAAATGGGCCGACCGTCTGCACTGGAGTGGTTGGGGCTTGGGCGTGGCTTGTTGCGTTCGTATGGTGTTGATGTTGATTCTGTTGGTGGTGACAGCTGTCGCTTGCTCCGGCTACATTCTGCGGTACAGCAAATGGTTGAACGCTCTGTCTGACCATCGGTTCATCACGCTACAAGTAGAAGTTCGGTTCGGATTGGATCAGCGCAATTCAGTACTCTTTTCAGGTTATCGGAGGTCATCTGCTGCACGGATTTATAGCGGTCGCTTTCATCTTCTATCTGTCTCGATTGGCTTGCGACTTGTGTGGCATTCAGAGCGCTTACTTTGCTGGCCGACAGCAGCAACACCGCTCCTGGATCTTCGGCTTCATGATCGCAGACCGCATCTTCAACTTCTTCACTGTGCTTTTGCTGTCACTGTCAGGTGCGTTCGGCTGCGTCTATCTGTCTGTGCGCACTCACGTCTGTTCTTTCAGTGTATTTCTTACTTGATTCTCGATTGAGCTCTTCTGGCAGCTTTGTCAAACGTTTTGTGGACGCCACAGCAGTTCAGATCAGTCAACTGGAACCTAACCGCACTGCAAAAGTGCTGGAAAGTTTACAGAAGCAGCTCAGCTGCTGCGGCTTCAACGGACCTCTGGACTGGAGCGCTCACAACGGAACAACCGAATTCAATTTGGTATTTCTTCAACAATTCTTGTACCATGTGTCTAACATATGCTGTACGTTGGCATAGTACGAAGGCGTGGCCGTGCTTACCGTGGCAAATGACTGGATGGCCGACTGTTCGCAGAAATCCGGAGGTGGAGTGTGTCTGGCCCCACTTAGCTGCTGTGAAACAGATGAAGCCAGCTGTACAATCGCTGACGACGTCACCATACAGTCCGCTCTCCGCGCCATTGACCGAAGTAGTGACAGCGATGTCTCCTCTCTCTCCTCTGAAGACTGGGCTCTTATCGCAGGCGGTCGACAGTTCAAGTATGTAGGTAGAGAGAGGTACATGCTATTCATGAAAATACTGCGTCTCGTGAGAAGCAGGGCAACAGAATGATTGCTCTTGTTTCTGAAATGGTTTCGTTTTGTTGTTTGGCCATTCTGGTGAACTGGGACGCCTTCTGTACTGTACTATACATGTTGTATTTGAAGATACGAAGACAAAGTAAACAAGAAAGGATGTTTGAAAGCAGTGGTGGCCGAAATTACTACATGGATCGGTTGCGCATTGTCCTTGTTTATGTTGGTGCTGCTGTGCGACCTGGCTACTATCGCATACAGTCACGGAATCATAACCAGCACCGACCTGCTCGAGCGACTGCACTGACAGCTAACAACAACTCGTTCTACTTTGTCCTTTCTTTTCTGCTTCTTTGACCAGTAAATTTACGTACGTAGCTGCTGCACCGTTGGTAGAGACCTGCATGGGCCGGCCCGGTTGACTAAGTTGACTTTCTCGCAAAATGCATGTTAAGTGTGACTGGTCATGTCAATTTAAGTGTCACCAACTTATACTCTAAAATATAAGGGCTAAAACGGCATTTCTGATTTTCAACTCACGTCCGAACAGTGACATGGATTTTCGTAAACATTAAACAAACGTTTGCGTTATTTAGCCTCTTCAACTGTTTTTCCTTACCATAAAACTTTCGTTTTTACTTTGCAATTGCTAAAAATAGCGATATTCAGCGTTTTTGAGCCATTCTAAACTTGCCGGACCGGGCCGGGCCGGGCCGGGCCGGGCTACCCGGCACGAAATGTCAGCCGGGCCGGGCCGGGCCGGGCTGGAAATTTGAAAATCCGGGCCGGGCCGGGCCGCCAAAAAGGCGGCCCGCGCAGGTCTCTAACCGTTGGTATATTGTGTAAGCGCTGGAGTCTGCAACCTTTCCCATACAGTATGGTGTCAATATGAAAGTGTCCTATGACACCAATGGGGCAGGCGCACCCGGCTTATATACAGGATTTAGGCGCAAATGATCACCTGACTTTTCTAATTGATGTTTTCTCTGTAGATGTGGTTTATTGATGAGCGTACACAAACAAATAATATACAAAGAATAACAGCTGTACAGTAGGCGAGAGAAAAACAACAGTAATCAAACAAACAAATATGTAAGCGATATTCTTCTACAATCTGTCACCAAAATCGCTTCATCAAACGTTAGTTTAGTAGATAATTCCAATTTCCAATGCCATAGCGCAACTGTTGGAAACGCTTTTTTTATCCATTCGGCTCCAACCAGCCACTTGGCTTTTCTGCACACCGAAGAGTCGGTTTCAGTTTATTCAGTCTCCATTCGCACCCCCGCCCCGCCCAGACAGGGCAAGAAGGGTAACAACTGGTGTTCCTTAGGGGTCAGTTCTGGGCCCGCTGCTGTTTCTGATCTTCTCTAACGACCTGCAGTCAGTCGTTCAACATTCAGAAGTCACTCTGTTTGCAGATGACACACAGCTGAGCCTTAGCTACAGACCCACTGAGATTCAGGAGGCCTACAATCTGATTCAGGAAGATCTTAACGCTGTTGGACTGTGGTGCCAGTCAAACGGTCTGAAGGTTCAGCCAAGCAAGTGCCAAGCCATACAAATCGGAACAGCACAAAATCGCCGACTAGTAGCTCTTACTCCCCCACTGGAACTTCACGCGACTGTGCTCCCAAATGTCACAGAAGCCAAAAATTTGGGAGTTATTTTCGATCAAAACTTGAGCTTTCTTCTTCATTTACAAGGTGTGGCCAAGCGATGTAAGCAGATGCTGTGTGGACTGCACCGCGTGAAAGAGTGCCTTCCCCTTGATGTTCTCGTTAAGATCGTTGAAACGGTAGTGCTGGCACGCGTCTACTATGCTCCTAGCGTCATTCATGCAGCACCGTCAACCTACGTCGAATCTACCCTGCATTGCAACGAGTGGTCAATTTTCTAGCTAAACTGGTTTGCGGGGTCCAAAAATGTGACTGGGTCACCGAGGCTCGCAATTCAGTGCGCTGGCACAGCGCCAACATCCAGTTAAAGTACCGAGCTCAAGTTCAAGCTTACTCCCTGTTTCTGGAACAAAGCCCAATACTGACCTGCAAATAAACACCGATAGACGGTCGCGACGCTGTAATGCTCGCACGAAATTTAAACTACCTAATTTCAAAAAATCATCCAAGAGAGCTTTTTGTTTTCGGTCCCCCAACGCTGGCATCGATTCGTTTCGTACACGGTTGGGAGACCGCACGTCTCCACCCAGGCCACCGAAAGCTGGTGACAGTGAGTAGGTAAAATGTGAACCAACTGGATCTGCCGTTGCACCGAAGCCGCTCCACAAAGCATACCGCGTTGGAGCAGATGATCTACGATGTCAGCAGCTGTCTGATAAACCAACTATGTCGGCCCGGGAGCCCTCTGGCATATGGGGCACCGGCGGCCGCCGGGAGCTGGCAGCATCATGACGTCAACATGCCAGGCGCTCTCTTAGTGACTGGCACCCAACAGCATGGCTGGGCAGTAAAAGAAGGGCAAACGTCCCAGATGAACTACGGGGGTAGCGAAATGGACCACGAGTCTGATCGTAGGCCGTAAGGTACACCGGATCGGATATTCTGACAAATTAACAAATTTCGACCTCATTTTCTTTGATTTTACTAGAAAAATTACGTATATATCAGTTAAAGATCAAAACTGAGTTTCAGTAAAAAATCTATGAAAAAGAGCCGAAAAGTGCTAAATTTGGCTGATTTGGACCCAGCCGATTATTTTACTGAAAAAAATCGGTCCGGGCCGCAAAATTTGGAAAAGGCGCCAGGCCGAGCCCAAAATCCGGGCCACGCGCATCCCTGTACTAGAGCCCGGCTTGGCCCGGGCTCAAGATTTTTAGACAAAAGGGCCGGCCCGAAGGCGAAGCCAAAGCGTGTGCAGTAAAACATGTAGATTCTTCTCACAAGACGTGAATAATTGCTATACTAATTATTATTAACATCCGGTGTGGTGCTTTTGGCTGTTTTCGTGCGTGTTTTCTTAATTTCCTACTTGTTGGGGAGCATTATATATTTTTCATATTTTCCATTTTTAAAACTTTCCAACTTCTTAGTAGGTGTGATTTTTAACCGCCCGCCTTTTTTCATTATTTATTGGAGATAGATAGGGAGATCACTACTTGCGCCGATAAGTGTTTCAAATGTAGATAAATTTTGGCCATTTTTGTTTAAAAAGGGCCGCCGTCCTGCAGCTTGGACGACGATTGTTATGTTTATGCTTAATCGACAGCAAATCGTCATATCTACCCTTTTGAGGCAGACATATCTGTCGGCGAATTCGAATGCTACGGATGTTTTAGTAATGGGATGTCGCGACAGCGCATTTTTCTTTTTTTTCTTTTTTGTTTGTTGTTCAAGGAGCTTTGAAAGTAAATGCGGCGAAATATTGCATCTAAAGTAGGCCTACTCATATGGAAAAATTGGTAGCTATGTTTTAAAAGGTGACTGAAAAAACCTCTTTTTACTTATGTTTCATAGTGATGATCGTCGTTTAGAAAGAGCCACCGTCCTGGGGCTTGGACGAAGATTGTTAAATTTTGCTTACTCAATAGCAAATCGTCATATCTACCGATATGCTCTTGAGCAGACATCTGTCGGTAGACTCGATTGCTACGAATAAACTTACTTATAAACTTACGATTGTTTTAGTAAGTGGAGGTCGCGATGGCGCATTTTTTTCATTTTTTAATTTGTTGTTCAAGGATCTCTGAAAGTAAATGTGTTAAAATATGCATATAAGTTAGACCTACTAACATAGTAAAAGTGGTAGCTATCTTTCAAAAGATGACCTAGCAAACTTCAAATTTTTTTTCATAGTGATGATCGTCGTTTAAAAAGGGCCAGCGTCCTGGGATTTCGATCTCAATCTTTCTAACTGTACATATTATGTTGCTATGGCAATCACAGGGAAAACGACTCTGTCGACACGGTTAACACGATCTGCTTACACGTGTTAGCGAATCGTGTACGCATATCGTGTTAACAGTGTTAGCGATGCGCTAACACGCTGGAGACGGTCTCAGTGTCGACACGGTTAACACGATCTGCTAACACGTGTTAGCAGATCGTGTAAATATATCGTGTTAGCGGATCGTGTTAACCGTGTCAACGCATCGAAGTGGTGCGCTGGTCAACGTTTGGTGTAAGTCCCTTTGTTACTTGACTATCAGACATGACAAGGTATGCACACTGTGCCGAATTTGCAAATCATGAGGGGCTGAGGGGTAGCGCGGCTGATGGGGTTGAGGGGGTGATAAGCCAAAAGCCCCGGTTTTTTAATAGAATCAACCTTTTTGCAACGCAGAGTTGAGGGTGCTCAGAAAAACCTGGCACAGCTTGGATCAGATGTGCCGTCAGGTCCTCATTAGCTCCCGAGCCACTAATCTAAATATGACAAAAGCTTCCCGGCAAAATTGTCTGCAGTACTTGGAGGATGAGCGATTCCACTCTTCAGAGGATGAACAGGAAGAGGGCAGCAGACGCAAAAAACTCGTTTGAAGAGAAAGCTGAGTTTTGAGACCGAAGTGTGGCTAAGATCAAACACTACTGCGGCGCGGCGAACCATACATGTCGGTGGGGGATAAAGAGGGCGGTCCCCCCAAGCCCCATTTTTCGGCAAAAGTCCCCCATCGGATTTTATCGGGGGGGGGGGACCTGAAAACCCACTTTCGGATTCCAAAGTAAAGAAAAATTTTAGCCCAGACTATATATTCTGCAGCACAAAGTTGGGTTTTCGCCTACCCTAGAACCCAAAACAGGGTTTTTGTAAGGCTTAGAAATCACAAATAGGGTTTTTAGACTGCTTAGAAACCCTGATTAGGGTTTTCAGGTTACTTTTAAACCCTGATTAGGGTTTTCAGGTACTTTCAAACCCTGATTGGGGTTTGCAGGTTACTTTGACACCCTAATCAGGGTTTAGCACTGGTTATAAAGCCTAGAGAGGGTTTTTAGGTTGATTAGAAACCGTAAACAGGGTTTATAAGAACTGCATTCAAATCACTGAAAGGGTTTTTTAGTAATCATATAAGTAAAACAGGGTTTTGCGCCTACTTTAGAATCGAAATTAGGGTTCTCTGGACTATTTTTTAGTCAAACAACGCATTTCAATCTGTACTTTATCGCTGAAACTCATGTTCAATACGTAGTTTGAGCGCAAAACAGTTTTTTTATTGCATTCGTTGCTCCAATGTTGGGTTTTAAGGGCATTTTCTGCAACCGGAACAGGGTTTTTAGGCATTTTTAATGGAAAAACAAGGTTTTTAACGCTTTTTCTGTCCAAATAGGGTATTAAAGCCATTTTTCGCCCCAGAATCCCTAAAAAAGGTGGAAAAACACCACTTTTTCCCCAAAAAAGGTCGCAAAACCCACTTTGGACTTGGTCCCAAAAACCGTATTTGGGATTTGAAAAAGGCCCCCCACGGAAAACCCCAGCAACATGTACATGTATTGTATGATGCGAACAGTATTATCTACAAATTTGTGTCAGCAATGCATCTTGTGCTCGTGTCATTCACTCCAAAGATTCGGCTGTCTTCAGTGTACACCCTTGCCCTACCGAGAACTTGCCATCCTGTAGACCGTTGCCATCTGGTCTGTTCAATGCTCCTGTACAGTTGAACTTTGGTTGAATCGTATTTCAGACTGCAGACTTTGTTTTGATTGAGCGTTGCTGTTATACACTTTTCTCTATTCACAATGTACGCTAATGCAGATGCAATGCTGCAATTAAAACCTTGTTACTTTAACTCCCCAGTAAAAAACACGAGTCTTTTGCTCTCCCCACTGCCTTGGGCGGGCCTGACCGCTAGATCTGCACCACAGAGACGACTCTACACACCCTCGGATTTTTCTAGGAAATAATTGTTCTGGAGCTTTCAGGTCGGCCAGCACCCTATAAGGAGTTGACCGAAATATGCCACAGTACAATGCACTGTGCAGTAATAATCCTGAAACGGTGCGAGCCCGACCGAGAGGTCGGAAGGAGCCCTCAACCAATATGTGTTACCTGTCTAGTAGCATGATCCGCTAACACGTGTTAGCGATGTGCTAACACGATCTGTTTACACGCCTACCCAAGGGCGTGTTAGCGATTCGTTAACACGATGACGTGACACGGTTAACACGATAACGTGACACGGTTAACACGATGACGTGACACGGTTAACACGTTGACGTGACACGGTTAACACGATCTGTTAACACGTGTTAGCAGATCGTGTTAACCGTGTCAACAGAGTCGTTTTCCCTGTGAATGGTCTACCGATCCGACCTTGGGAACGAATCTACGTCAGTGCGTATGAATTTTATAGCAAGTTTTCTAACTGGGGTTTCGGGGGTAATCGGCCGATAATCGATGAAGTAAGGCGATATGACGAGAGCGCGTAATCTGAGGTAGCATGCAACAATTGGTTGTGGACGTTCTGGTGAGTGTAAGTGTAGGTCAATAATCTAGAAGTCAAAAGCAGTTGTTTAATGCCGCATTCGGTCATATTTTTAAAGATTTACAATTTGGGTGCGCACGTTTTACAGGATTTGTTCAGAGACAAAATCACGGATCTGAGGTAAAGCTGAAAACAGCGTGCAGTGATTAGATGTTCGTGTGTAAAATAATAATCAAGAGATCGTCAGCAGTCATTTGACACCACATTCGGTCGTCTGTGTTCAAACTTTGCAATCCAAGTGATCTCCCCCCATGTCAAGCTTTTAAAAGTGAAGTGAACTATCAGGTTTGGATCTACTTGCATGTACTTAAGGGTCGGGCATTAGAAGCCGGTAGATCGGCCCAGTCCGTCCTTTGATTCTGATCGGTATCTACTTGACTTGTACAGGACGATGTTTATTATTTTTCTCACTTCTCTTAATTGGAGAGCTGGTTGGTTTGGATTTGGCAGCAGTTAGTTAAGCCCGGAAACCGTGCTTATCTGATCTGATAATGAATATCCTCAAAAATGCAAATTTTTTGGATATCCGGTATCCAACCAAGAGAGAAAGAAAAATATAAATACCGGATGGTACCAGATGAATTATAGTGTGTTTTTTTTAACTAGAAATAGATAGATAAATGTCTGATTCATACATGTATCGTGTCATCGGCCGAAAATCGTGACATGGAAAAACAAGCTAACAGATTTTATTTTTTTGCTGTAGCAACCGTAAGTCTCAACCGATTTGAATGGAAGATGTATCAATTCTTGAAAGAGTGTTTAAATGTTTATACTCTGCTTAGTTTCTGAGATATTTGCCCTCAAAGTCAAAACAATGATTTTTACATTGAACAAGACCGATTATATTATTCTGTTGCTGGTGGATGGATGGATTGTACGGGGGGCCGTACCCGTAGCCGCCTTTGGGCACATGACGCACATTCCACATACTTTCCTTCCTTTGCTGCATTCGCTACTAGCCGGCACACATGCTTGGTGTCAGGTGTAACGGCAGCTCCAGTAGGTTTCCCATTTACCTACCATATATGTAATAGGGGTTTGTGGGTTACCTAGCTACAACGGACAACCCCCACCCCGGACCCCCCTCGCCCCAAAAAGGGCCTCGCCCCTCTTTTAATAATTTATTTATCTTTCATTCAGAATACGATTAATTCAAATAGAGGGGGGTCTCTTAAGGGATTTACGGTTGCTACAGCAAAAAGTCTGTTTGGTTGTTTTTTCTAACTGGCTGTGTATGTATATGTGTTTTCTCTTGATTCAGAATGTGTTTTTGTCTTTTTAAAGTAATATTAGGCGGCACTACAACAGAATTTGATATCGCAATGGTGTGAAATTTTCAAGTCCTTCAGGTTTTCTGGCCGAAAACTAAAAATCTGGGTGGTCTACTTAAACTCTAATTTTTCGAGTAACCCTTAAAATATACGTAGCTTTGGAACGATTGGTATTGTTATTATTGAGTATAACTGACTGGATGCCCTAGTGACACTTTAATTGGAGAATTTAAAAAGATTGACACCATCTGGAATCAAAGCACTGAAGAATCAGTGGTTAATCAAAACCAGGAACCTCGACAAATGAACAATATTTAAACTCTGTTCCACATCATATAAACCATCCCCACAGTGTTTTTCAGAAATCGAATTATCTCAAAATTGCCATTTTACCGGTTAGAGTTGTGAAAAGATTTTTTTTCAAAATTTTTTCGTTGTATGAAATTTACCTTGTAGGAGATGCAAGGATGCATCACAGGGCTGTTGGGTTGGTTTTTTCCTCGGTTTTTTCATTTTTTTTCCGAAAAAAAAACGGTTTTTCCTTGGAACTCGGAAAAAACTAAAATACGGAACAAACTCAAACAAGTTTTTAAAGGAAATAGGCACAATAACTGGTTAAATTAGCTTCAAACCCTTTGAATTTACGTTTACGCCTTACAAGCATTTCCTTGGGGTAGCTTGGCTGTTTTGGCAAAAAATACCGGTACCAATTTCAGGCAACTTTTATTATTGTATTTTTGTTGTTTTAATAACAAATTACTACTCTAGAAGATTAAATTAGTGCATTTTGTAATAAAACTCACGCTATTTCGTTAAATTCTGTAATGAAAAGCGATTGTTAAAATTTTTGTGTCATCTTGGAAAATATCATCTAAAAAAAACTAAAAAAAACCGGCTTGAGTTTTTGCGGACAACAATAGCCCTTATGCATCAGAAGCAACTTAAAATACAAAAGCTGATACTTTATTTCAAGCCATACATGTAACAGCTCCGGGCCGACCGGGGTGTTCCCAAAAGCGCACAAATCAAAAGCGCACATCCCATAAGCGCACATCCCAGAAACGCACTTCCCATAAGCGCACGCTCAGAAAGCGCACATATAGTAATGTGAAATAGAACGCCTGTTCTGGACATATAGAGTTTTACTGTATATATAAAGGCTTTAAGATGCCTGTCTGAGTTCAACAGAGTCAACTACTGATGGAAGTATAACAGTATGTCCATACATAATCGAATGCCAGAATTTCAAACTAAACCTTGTCTAAGTACAGGAATAAAATTTTCGACCAATGGACAGACGGCAGGCACTAGGTTGGTTACTGAGTGCCTCAAGATGTCCGGCAGTAGTCATCTGAGTGCTGAGACCCATGTCTTGCCCGCTGCCCTTCGGGGTAAGATGCTCTGCCAGCAAGCTTACATCAGCTCTCGCCACCCTTCACATCCCAATTTTGCCATCTTCGAGGAGTCCCACCGGTGAGCTATGCGGCATACCCTGCAAACCTACTCCCCTGACCAGTCCAATGCTCCTCTTAGCATTGATGATATCAAGCGCCGATTAAAACAAGTCCACACTGCCACAGCCAGAGAGGCGACTGCTAGAAATGGGGTTCTGAACGCTCCTCCACCTCCAGTCAGTGAAGAGGAATCTGTTATAAAGCTGCGTACAAGTCACAAGAGGCTGGCGTCGAACTTGATCCTTCAGTCGTTGCAAGCTTTTATTCGACAGCGCCACGTTTTTTGTTTGGATGACTCGCGAAAGAAGCGGTATTGGTATCCATTGCAGGATACCGCTGGTTTGCCCTTCTGGGTTCTAGCTCATACAACACGTGGCAGAAGGTGACGCGCTACAGCTGATTCAAACGGACGGCACACACGAACGGCGCAGCTGGTTGCAAATGACCAGCGAACGGGTCAGGCTGACAGGGCACAGCTGGCTGCACCCCAAATAACCAGGCAACAGGGCAATCAGGCCGTCAATCGATGATAACCTGTCATACTGCCAGCATAACTGCCGCCATACATTACGTACCTATGCTAATGCTATATACAATCTGTAGTTGCTAACATTTACTTGTGCGCTTTTTTTGTGCGCTTGTGCGCTTTCTGAGCGTGCGCTTCTGGGATGTGCGCTTATGGGATGTGCGCTTTTGATTTGTGCGCTTTTGGGATACACCCGGCCGACCTGGGGGTAGGGGGTTTTCCTCAGGTGGGGGGTCGAGGGGGTCCCAAATTTCAAAAAGCTCCAAAACGCCTGCAAATGCGTTTTTAACACGTTTTTTTAGTAAGGAAGCTAAAATCACTATTTGTAAACAAATAGCGTTTTAGAGCTAAAAACAAGCAAAAAATGACAAAAAGGGCTTCCAAAAGCACCGATTTCTTTTAAATATCAGCAGTGGAAACGCCAAATTCAGTTTCCAAAGGCTTTTCAAGCGAATTTTAGGCTAAAAATTAGTGATTTTTGAACCAGTTTGTTAGTACTGGGAGTCACTACTAGTACTTGTATTTTTGGGTCGGGGTGGGGGTCCCTTAACCTGCCTCGGGGGTGAGGGGGGTTTGGCCTTTTCAGCTAGGGGTAACCCCAACCCCCTAGTACATGTATGCAGCCGCACTAATACCACAAAGCATAGGTTGATGTAAATTGTACCGTGTGTTAGGTAGGTAGCCCAGTGTCCAACTGTCATGTAAGACATAGACATGGGCTAGCATTTGGGCTGTGCAGGTCAGGGGTGGTAAATTTTCAAATTGAGGGATTGGGGTAGCGGCGGCTGATGGAGGGTTCATGTGGGGGTTAGAGCCTGAGGGGGACAACCCTCGGAGCTTTGCCCCTGTCTGATAAGACATTCATTCTTATATAGGGAGCGCCATTGTAAAAATTTGCTTTCACCACGGGCCACACACTGGCAGTGAGTGCTGTTGACAAGTGTGTGCATTTCAGCTGTGTGGCTGGTCACATAACACAGCAAGAATGCAGACGATTGAGAAAGCTCTCCATGCTCCGATGCCGTTCACGGCCGGTGGACAGACAATTACTGATCGCCTAACTGCTGCAAAGCATTCACTGGCCGGCTCTCAGCTGGGAAAATCTATCTGCAAAGCAACTACAGAGGAATGTATGGGTCCCAAAAAGAAGCATCTCGATTGTAAGTATTAGTGGACAGGTGCAATTAGTAAATAGACTAGTTAAAAAGCAGAGAATGATTGCGATCGCAACGACGGGCGCTTGACTCTGGCGCAGGGTGGGTGCATATTTTGATGATGGTGTCTGTTTGTTCGATTGCGGTGGTGCGCAGTTGTGAGCAGCTAAACGTTCCAAGCTCTCTCTCTGCCATACTTGGCGGCCGACGCCGCCAGCCGACTTGCACATAAAGAACGTGTGCCGACGATCGATTTTGCCCTCAACGCACCGATGTAGAATTGCGTCGCTCTCCTGGGGGCCACCATCCAGCTTAGCCAACGCTCTCTCCACTTATTTTTCTCACTTACGCATGCAACACAAAGCAGACTTGTCAAACTGACCAGTTTGCTTGGTCTCTTGACCACTACGTTCTTGATTGCCTTGCCTCAGTGCATTCTGTGTGCAACATTGATAGCAGATTGTGTATCGATCCAAGAGTTGCGGAAAAGCGTGGGAGTGGTTGATGGTTTCAGATCTGCTGCATTGTACGCACGAACCTAACGTTTCGATCCCGCAGATGGCAAACATGCTGATAGAACGAACACAGAACGAGCACTGGTGTGTAGTCTTCAAGTCCTTAATTACTCTCCATAATCTCATGTGTTACGGCAACGAGGTGCGTGGCTATGCCGTTATCGCTTGTTGTTTTTCACTTGTTTGCTCATTTTAGAGATTCACTCAGTATCTCGCGTCCTGTAACACAAACATAAATCTAACCAATTTCTTGGATAAGGGGTCAGTACAAGGTTAGAAAAGAAGCCAGTGTTCGTTTGGTCTTGTTATTTTGCATTGTTTTTAGGTTATGACATGTCGACGCACGTTAGGCGGTATGGCAAATACATCTGCGAGAAAATTTACACTTACCGATTGTGTGCGTTCGACTTTTGCAAAGTAAAACGCGGTCGAGAGGACGGCCTCTTACGAACGATGCACACCGAAAAGGTAGACCCACCCGCTACTGTGATTGCAAAATGCACTAGGTTCGATTCGCTTTTCAGTTGCTGAAAACGCTGCCTATCCTCCAGGGTCAGATTGATGCCCTTCTAGAATTTCAGGTACCGTTTGGTTCAAGATTGCTTCCAGTTCAAGTCCTGGTGTGACGGTTGTGTTTTAGGCCGGTCCCAGCGAACTAGGAAATGGCGTGATCAATAGTTGTTTCATTCTGCTATTTCGAGATCTCATCCGCTTGTTCGCCTGTTACAATGACGGAATCATCAACCTACTAGGTCGGCGAAGAGTTTTGGAGCTGCCGTTAGCTAACAGGTTTGGTTTGCAGAGAAGTACTTCGATATGAACAAAAAGCAGTGCAAGGAAGCCTTAGCAATGTATAAAACATTCCTGGTGCGAATGGACAAAGTGGCGGAGTTTTTGAAAGTGGCCGAGGTGAGGTGGGTGGGGTATCGTGTATTTGTTGTTCTTTGCTGTGTAAACAAAATCGTAGTTTAAACGTGTCGATCGGCTTTCATTGCTAGGCTGTCGGTATCGACAAAGGGGAGATTCCCGATTTGGCTCGCGCGCCCAACAGTCTACTGGAAGCTCTCGAACAACACTTGAACAGCATGGATGGTGGCAAAGGAAGCAACGTCACTTCTCCTACCACAAATGCAGGGTTTGTGCTGGTTTTGTCTGTCTGTCGGCCAGCTTTCTGTTCCGGCCAGACGCAAGTAAGTGGCTTCAGGCCCAGCATCTCCACGCAGTCAGCCATCTCTCAGCTGAGCGCCGGCTTCGACACCACCAACATTGACGAGGCGCTGAAGAAGAAGTATCTGGAAGAAGAGCAGGCTCACCTGGAGATGCTCAAACAGCAGCGGCAAGCGTTCGATGACTCCGGCAGAGAGCTGGAAATGAACGGCAACGCCTTCAACCCATTCCTCAACAGTGCTCCCACTCAAGCGCACCCTCCTGCGGTGCCTACGGTAGCTATTTGCCTCTCTCTGACACACACACACGTCTCCGACCGCAAAACAGTCTTTTTGAAAGCCAAATGATTTTGTTTCTTTTAGGAATTTTTATTTGAAATTTTGGAGCCCCTCCCTATACGAAACGCCCGACCTGTTACATATGGTTATGGTTCAAGCATTTAGTAGCGTTTAGCCAACTTACGTTGGTGGCAAATAATATTATTTTGCATGATTTTTATGATACGGTTGCATTTTTCAAGCTTAAGAAAGAATTATAAAATATATAATCAGTGCAGGTCCCTTTACATGCGCGGAACATGAAATTTTCTGAGCTATACTTTTTATGTGATAAATCAATAGGTGTGCAGGAGAAAATACCGCCATTGCTGTATTTTTGCTGTACGATACTTGTTGCGGTATTTATGGCCCAAATTTGTGCGTGTGGTCGGCCTAGTAACACTAATTTATGTCGAAAATATGAGCCGGATCAACAGTTAGAGTCGAAACCTACACCGGAGAGAGAACGAATTGAAAATGTCCAAAAGCACGTTTTTAGCTATAAGTTGGAGAAGGCACACAAAACAGTCACACAAACTATCAAACTCTTCAAAGTACAGCAAGAGGTATCGTAAAAATATAGCAAAAATACGGCAATTTTCTCCTGTAGACCTATTGATTTATCACAAAGTATAGGTAAAAAATTTTCATGTTCAGCCGCCTGCATGAGTCTTAACTTTTTAGTAATGATTTTAGCTGTAGTTTGCACGCAATAGAAACCAATGTTTCTGATTGCAGAGCAACATAGATGATCTATTGAAACTTGATTTCGATGTGCCGCAAGCCGCTCCCATTCCTTCCTCCAACCACACCACCAATCCGTTCGTGACGGGAACCGACACAACAATGCAAGCTCCTCTGCAGACGCAACACTATTTCAATCTCCCTGCCTCTTCAGGTCTGTTTTTCTCACCTTTACTTAGCAATACACGAGAAGCCATTTTTGAGTTGCAATTCGCTCTGTGTACAAAGGCTCGGTTTTGGCTGTATTAGTTAGCTCTGCACTGAATGAAACCCAGAGCTTTCTGCCCTTCAGTTAGTATGGTTGGGTGCCCCACTCTTGCATCTGTCACTCACACTCGATATTAATTCGCTGTTGAACTCTGCTTGTAACTCATATGTAACTGATTGACAATTTCAACTACTGCTCCTGTTGGGAAAATATTGAATTTTCGAATACATATGTTTTCTAAAGTCGAGTACAAGCACATATTTTTCTAAAAACTGTTCTTATTTATTTTCAAATATGTATTTAAAATAACATAGTGGCCTCAGAATACATACATTCTCACCTGGTTACTCCCTAGCTATGTAGAAAGGCCACCCCCGAGGCAGTTTAGCACCCCCCCCCCCAACCAAAAATGCAAGTACTAGTAGCAGCTCCTGTACTAACAAACTGGCCCAGAAATAACTAATGTTTTGCTTAAAATTTGCGTCTCTGCAGAAACGTTTCTGTCTCAGTCTGCCCCTTATTTTATTTCCAAACAAAGATAGCCGTTAATCCCGTTTTTAGACTTATCAGCAACTTCTTGTTTTGGGCTCTGTTTTTTATTAGCGGTGCGTTTTGCAGATTATGGTGGAGCGGCTATGACTGGTGGTCAGCAGAGTGGGGCTTTCACTGCCAATTTTTCCAAGGTGTTCGGCGATCAGCAACAAGCGCAAGGTATGCTGGTGCAACGCGTTGTTGGCCTCTTGTGCACCACCCACCTGTTTTGAGCGTTCTAAGGATTAGTCGCAATATTCTGATTTCTTGCTCTGCTATCCTGTCTCTCTATCCTTGCAGTGCATTGTTTAAGTTTACTCGTTTTGCTGTTCAGCTTACGCTTCCGGATCCGCAGGTACACTCAGTCTTTGTTTGGTGTAGAATATTTTGTTTTCCCCTCAACCTTTGCAGCAGATCTACCGAGCGATCAGTTGCCTCGCTCTCCTTCCGGCAGTCAGATACAAACGTACACTCCGATAGAAGGTGAGCCGTGTTATTGATGCGTGCTCTGCTCAGCGGTCACTTGAACAGGTTCACTCGTGTCTCTGGCTGCGTCTCTTTCAGGCAGTACCAATCCGTTTCTGACTGGCGCCTTCGCTGACAGCGACGTCGCCGACGATGCCTGGGCCGCCGCCGTCGGTTCGCAACAGATCCCTGAGCCCGGCCGTCCTACAAGTAACCGTTCTTATCTGTGTGCTGCTGGGCCAGCTCTGACTTCAGTGGAACAAGACTCTTCCGATGAAGCTGACGCCACTGAAATGGTTGGTGCCGAGCTGCGCAACCCTTTCTCGGCTTTGCAGCAGAACGCGCAAGGTAGTCTGGCCTTAATTAACTCCCGTACAATCTAAAAGGCTGCAACCTATCGTGCACTATGAACAGCGAGGCAGTCGTGGCACGTCTCATACGCTCCTCCCTCCGTAGGTGCAATACTAACTTATCAAGAACTGTGGTTATGGAACATAATGCGCTAAATCCCAGTTTTAACTGCTCAGTAGTAATGGAAAAATAAACAACGAGAAAATCGCCCTAAGAGTGTACCGAAAGGATGCATGGATCGGTAAAAGCTTTTTTGACTCTGATGCACTTTCCGCTCCCACTGATGCTCTTGCAAAGTTTTTTATGATGGTATAGTAATGGCCATACATGGGCGGGGGGGTTGCCCACCCCCCAACTTGGGCTCGACCCCCCCAAACGACCCCACACACCCACTTGAAGCCGACTTTTGTTCCTGACCCCACCCACCAAAATCGCCGCCCCCCCCAAACCGGCAGGCCCACCCCAAATTTTCGGATTTTGACTACCCCCAACCCATTTTTCCGGCCCATGTATGGTAATGGCATAGGTTAATATCACATCGATGCAGTATGCAGGCAGCCATGCACAGGGTGTTTCGAAGGAAGACTACTAAAGAAAGGATTGCCGTTTCCGCGTGGAGTGACCGACCAGTCTGAAACTTTTAGGATCGTGCCAGAATTTAGTGCCATATATTGTGTTTATATTAAGTTTTCGGAGAGCACTTGCTGTTTGGCGAAACATGGGCCAGCATTTCGGCTGATGGGGGTAGAATTTTCAATTCCTGAAGGGGTAGGAACGCCTGAATGGGCTGCTGAGTGGGTGATAAGCCAAAAATCCGATTTTTCGCTAAAGTCAAGTTTTTTGGTTTATTTTTCGTTAAAATAAGCTATTCTGAGCTCATTTACACCTAATCTATGCATACTTTCGCGTCGCGTCTTGGCCATGAGTACTTTACGCTATCCCGTGTGTCACGGAGGCCCCGGCGCCTGGGAGCGTTGTTTGTGGGTTCGAAACCTGTCGAGGCGATGGGAAGTACAGGGTGTCTCAAAAAATGATCACATTTGTTTTTACTGCCATTTCCGCAAATTTTGACCAAAATAGGCTGAAATTTGGCCCATAGGTGCCAAAATTCGGGGAATTTTATGTGTTAAAGTTTGGTGCACTAGGCTTAACTCGTTCGCGAGAAATTTAAAAAAAAGTGAAATTTGTTAAATCAATAGTGAAAGCCGGTCGCCGAAAAAATGATCACAATTCTTTTTACTGCCATTTCCGCAAATTTTGACCAAATAGGCTGAAATTTGGCCTATACGTGCCAAAATTCGGGGAATTTTATGTTTTAAAATTTGGTGCACTAGGCTTGACTAATTCTCGAGAAATTTCAAAAATGGTGAAATTTGGTAATTTCAATAGCGAAAGCCCGTCACCGAAAAAACGTTACATTACATTATCGCCTAAGCTCTAACGATACCGTTGGAGTTCATGCGTCAACTTTTTACACACGAATTACCCTGAACTTCTGCGTTTACACTCCAAATTTCATCCAATTCCGTCAAAAATTAGAAAAGATACAGGAAAAGGAAATGTTTCCATTTTTCGGTGACCGACTTTCACAATTGAAATTACCAAATTTCACTTTTTTTGAAATTTCTCGGGATTGAGCCAAGCCTAGTGCACCAAATTTTAACACAAAATTCCCCGAAGTTTGGCGCCTATGATCGAAATTTCAGCCTATTTGGTCAAAATTGGCGGAAATGGCAGTGAAAAGGAATCGGATCTTTTTTTTCGGTGACCGGCTTTCACTTATTGATTTAACAAATTTCACTTTTTTTGAAATTTCTCGTGAATGAGTCAAGTCTAGTGCACCAAACTTTAACATATAAAATTCCCCGAATTTTGGCACGTATAGGCCAAATTTCAGCCTATTTGGTCAAAATTTGCGGAAATGGCTGTAAAAAGAAATGTGATCATTTTTTCGGCGACCGGCTTTCACTATTGATTTAACAAATTTCACTTTTTTTTGAAATTTCTCGGGAATGAGTCAAGCCTAGTGCACCAAACTTTAACACATAAAATTCCCCGAATTTTGGCACCTATGACCCAAATTTCAGCCTATTTGGTCAAAATTTGCCGAAATGGCAGTAAAAAGAAATGTGATCATTTTTTGAGACACCCTGTAGTTAACACAAAGCCCAACCCGGCCGTTGAAAGTCAGCAATGGCAAGTAGATAAATGGGTGACCAAACCTTAGCTGTCTTGCACACACCGACAGCAATCGAGGAGGGTTGTTGTTAAGGAGGCTGCCGGACCTTGTGTCTCTTCCTGCTCTATAGCAGTTGGCTACTTCCAGTCCGGAAGGACAAAACGTTACAACAACAATACTTTTACTAACTGTCTATAGAAAATTCTTCAAAAAATTTCCGGAGGGGGTAGCGGCCGGCGGAAGGGGTGAGGTCAGAGTCTGAGGGTGTCAGCCCCTGTTGCCCATGTCTGGTTGGACAGGAACGGAAGCGGACAGCGCTAGGATGGGGTTATTATTAACGTCTAGATAATTGCTTTGATGGTAGGTTGACTACGTTCGACACCTTTCACTGTTTGTTAAAAAATGCGAAGTTTTTATGTTTGCACGATTTGCCCAGATTTGATGTTTCTTAAAAAATAGCGAAAGCTGAAATTTTGGTGCAAGGTATGACTCTACCATCTTCCAATTCCAAGTTTCCGTTTGATCGGTCACTCTAGACGGAAATGACAAGCATTTCTTTCGGTACTCTGTTTTTAAATGGTACCACTGCTTTAAATCCGCATCATTAAAATTTCATTTAACTTTTATACCACAAAATGGTACCACCACGGAGCTGATTGGACCGGTACGGTGTTTGTTGTCAAGAGGTTGGTTGTATTTCTGAGCTAGCTGTCTGTTAGATAATGTAGTGTGGTGGATGTTTCAGCGCTGACGGGAGCAGATACGGTGCAGCGGGGTTTGAGCAGTCCGTTTATGCCGGTACCGGTCCCAACTCCTACGCCAACGCCAGAGCCACAGCCTATGGTTGGTTCACATCCGCTGACGGGCTTGGCTACACAGATGCAACACTCCGGTACGTACCGACTTTTCAACTGTTCTTTGGAGATGTTAGTGGGGTAATTGGTCAGTCACTATCACGCTTGTTTGGTGTGGGTTTGGTTTATACCTGCACCCAAGAATGCATAAAAGAGTAGCAAGAATGTGCCACTCAGCGGCCGGCCGAGTGTCTATGCGCTGCACCATAACCACCGGACGGGTCGGGAAATTCGCCACCCCTCCGGTAATTACCGGCGACACTCGGCCGGCCGCTGAGTGGCACATTCTTGCTACTCTTTTATGCATTCTTGCTGTGCCACCTATTCACCGTTCTCTTAACTCTCTTAACACTGAAAATCTGTTTTATTTCTAAAATGTTACTCTTCTCTTTGAAATATATACGTTGCAATTTTTCGGTCACTTAGCGCTGATTTGCAAATCCAGATATACATACCGTCATCTACATACGAGGCGCAAAATGCAAGTGAAATGCAATTTGGTCTAAACTTATTGCAGTGGTTTCTTTTGATGCTTTCCGATTTTATTTGTATGTTTTTCAATACTAAACTGACATGCTGTTATCAGAGAAAGATCAGAAGTCCGAAGTATGTCCTTTTTTGTCCGTTACCATGTACTACTGTTGTACAGGCTTTGTCAATAATGTTGCAATGCGCTATTATTTTGGAAATGCGCCAAACTCAAAAGTTTAAGCCAAGTGGTTTCTGCAGTAAGATGAGTCAGCGAAAACGGTACCAGAAAAGGTGAAAAATAGCAAATATGACAAAAGATGCAGCTGAACAGCAAGGAAGTTGGGGCTATATAAAAAGATCAGACAACTTTTTAAAATAGCCACTGTTCCGCAACGTTCGGTCACCCATGTAAACCATACTTGAAAGACCAAACAGACTACCGTAATAAGAAATTTGAGGTCGTCTGATTTACATGTTGGCCGCAAAAGACAGTGGCCCCAGTTAAGGGTGCAGTGCTGTTTATTCAATATATTCGGCATACATGGGCCGGAAATATCCGGAGGGGGTGTATGGAGACCTCGGGGGGGGGTCCCGAAAAAAGGCCAAAAAACGCCTATTTTGAATAAGCGAAAATTTTCTTCCTCCGGAAGGGGGGTATGGTCGGCCGAGGGGGTGGTATTGGCCGGCGAGGGGGATATACCACCCCATACCCCCCGCGGCCCATGTATGATATTCGGTCAATGTAGCAGTATTCATTATAGGTTTGGGTGGCTCGATCTCGCCGTCGCCAGCCCCGTCGCCGCAGCCTCCCACTTCCTCCGCGCCAATGGCTGTTCCTATGCCAACTGGTCAACAATTGAACATCTACGATCAAACTCCGTTCTGTAAGTTTTCTGTTGTTTGGATTAGCTCTCTCTCACGCAATTAACTAAGTTCTGCTCAAGTCCTTGACTGTTTTGGTCCTCTTCAGACAGGGGCAAACGGGGTTGAGGGTATGGTTGAACGAAGTACGTAGAATGAATACAGCTGGGACGCATGGGTCCATAGACTAAGGAAGAAGAGGAAGGGAAGGGCCCATTGGTCTCAGCTCACCTGTCACTCACCTACCTACCCCCGGCCGCCGCTACCCCTGAGCAATTTTTTGAAGAATTTTGTATAGAAAAAGTCTGATAAATGCCTGGAGTAGGTGTAAGTGTAAATGAGCTAAGAATAGCTTTAACGGAAGATAAGCCAGAAACTTTGATTTCGATTTTTGGAATTACCCTCCCCTCAAGCCCCCATCAGCCGCCGCTACCCCACCTCCTCAGGATTTGAAAATTTACCGCCCCCTCAGCCAGATGATAGCCATTTGTGGTCCTCTTGAATATGTTAACCTAAAATAGGGATGCAACAATCAAAATGTGCATATTTTGCAATGGTGGTACCATGCTAACGTTAAGTCTGCAACCTTAAGTTCCGATGCCGATACGCTTGTTATGTGTTGCAGCGGGAATGGACGCAAGCTACACGTCGTCGCCTCAGCTTCCGCGTCACATGATGATGGCTCAGCAGCCGATGTCTGCGTCTCCGGTCGGTTCTCCCATGGCCATGCACACGGTTAGGTCTCCAGGTATAAGTCCTGGAGCCTGAGAGCGCCAAACTAACGTAACTGTTTGCTTTGACAGCTGCTGGCACGGACCTGGCAGGTAAAGCGTTAGTGTTGTAACGATACATGCTTTCAGATATGTTTTTCTGGTTATCTGCCAAGTGTTTGTTTGTATTATTCCGTTCTTCCAACGATAGTTTTTGTTTGCTGCACGTGTTTAAATAGTTATTTTCCTTTTTTTTACGTCAGTGGTGCACAAGTTGGGCCTATTTTAGCTGGTATCGTGCTTCTATTGTACTGCCGAATTTAGCAGTTTGTTGGCGCGTACAGCCGTCTGTGTGTTTAGGGCTGGACCCGTTGGGCGATCTGCTGATGCCGAGTGGCGCCGGTGGCGGCAGCGCCAGCACCCCTCAGAAGTCGCGCGCTGCCGAGCACTCCAAGTTGTTAAAGTCCGATTTGGACAGCAGCTTAGCAAGTCTGGCGCAGAATCTAACAATCGAGAAGGGCAATGCCAAGTACGTTAAGGAGGGTGTTCTGTTCTGTTCTGTTCTGGTTTTTGCGTGTCTCTCGGTGGGTGTAATGATGTCGATTAAATTAAAACCGTGTTACCGTTTCAGCAAACCAGTGCAGTGGGGCGGCGCGAGACAGCCGAGTCCGGCACGGATGGCAGGGGCCAACCAACCGGGCATCTGGCAAATGCAGCAGCCGGGTATGCCGCCCACTATGTACCAACCGGCATGGGGCGCTCCCGGAATGCAGCAACAGATGCAACCGCAGTACTACCCACAGGTACATAAAAGACAGTGGTAACTTAGACGAAGAATGCTGTTTAGCCGGTTATGGTTGGAGTGCCAGGCATGGCGCCGCGCCCGGCCTTTGGAATGCCTCAGCAGGCAGCCCCTCCGCAGCAACAACAGGACCCGTTTGGTGGTCTTCACTGATCTATTTACTCTCTCGTCCACCGGTGGATGATCGCTAAGAGATACATATTTTAACTAAACTTTTACTCTAAATTATTGCCATACTAATGTTACTGTACAATCAGTTGTGTTTGTTTGTGTGTGTGTGTGAGTGACATGCGCGGCTTGCAAGAGCGATTCGGTTCTGCCATCTCTCGATGATTTTGCTTGCCTTCTGTCGCCAATTTCACCGGCAAACGTTCGGTTTAGCTGTTGCGGTCGGCCGGAGTCAGTCAGTTGTAGTTGTTGAGTTGAGTTTGTGCACTACTGTGATCCACTGATTTCTGCTAAGGTATGGTGATGATTTGTAGCCGTTGCGTTCTCTGTGCATAGACGTGTGGCAAGCAAAACCTACTCGTCTCACCACCTTGCGATGGCGCTGATAAATTCCCGAGTTTCCGTTGTGCTGTTTTTGTGAATTTCCGCTTATGCTGTATCGTTGATATTCGTTCACATCCTTGTCATTGCGTTGTGTATCTGTGTTCTCGTTGAGTTCTGTTTCGTGATCGCGGTCGCGCCCCCACTAGAACAACAGTGCATCGTTGGTGGCCTCTTGTTTCCTTAGATTATTTTTGCACTTTGTTGTTCCCTTCGATGCCTAAGCAGTACTTTAGGTAATTGTCATTCTGGTTGAAAATCGTGTAGCAATAAAAGTTTTCATCATTCTTGCAGTCTGTTTTCTCAATATCCGTGTCACTATTTCCGTGTAGGATGCTGGATGGATTTTGGTGCTTGTCTTGTCCAGTTCTGTTTGTCTGTGGTTGATAAGAACGCATTTGCTACTCTGAGTTTGTATGTGTTTTGGCTGTAGCTTGTGGTTTGGTTAAATCAAGTTTTACTGTCGCATATGAAATTGACGGGTAAGTAGTAGCACTAATATCTAGAATAGAATGAGTGAGCTAATTCTGCTGCGTCACATTTAATCTGGCATTTTCAGAGCTTTCAATTGTTTGCAGATTTTGCTAAAATTGGGCCTCTCCGAGGGCAGTTCGCTCCAACAGCTGTCCATCAGTGGTGTCATGGCTTTAGGAAGAACCATCGGTTTCGGCATTCGATAACAGCGAGAAGTTACCTGCAACGTTCAGATTAATGATCAGCTACAGTGGCTAGGCATACATACTTGCAGGTGCACTTGTTCATCTGTCAATCCGGGATACGGTTGAGCGCCGTTTGAAAATATCTCCCACATCAATACCCCGTAACTCCAAACGTCTGATAGTGATGAGCAGGTTCCTGTCAATTACATGTGCGATTGCATGTATGTCAGTACGTACATTGTAGTTTAACTGACCATTTCTCATAGTTTCGGGCGCCATCCATCTGTTCGGTCGGTTTGCTTTCTGCCGAGTGCCCTGATAAAAGTCGCTAATTTTCAGTTGTTTCTGACCGTCAAGTAAACAGTTGCGAGCGGCCAGAGATCTGTGTATGCACTTCTTTTTCTCCAAGTACTGCATGCCGGTGGCGGCTTCGATGCAATAGCGCACTCGATCGTGCATTTTCAGCTTGGTAGTGTGCTTGACGAGATAATGAGACAGGGCGCCTTTCGGACAGTGCTCCATTACGATCATCAACGGGTTCTTCTCGGCCGCCACGCCGTACACTTTGACTACGTTCTTGTGCGAAAACTTGCGCACCTCTTCGATCTCTACAGCGAACTTGGACCGGCCCTTTGTAGTGTCTGTTTCCTGCGCCACCTTCACTGCCACACCGATGTAGCGTCCGCTGCTGATGATCAGCAGTCCGCGATGCACTTTGCCGAACGAACCTTGGCCTAGCACTTCCTCCAAACGCACCTGAGAATGAGTCAGCTCCCATGGCTGCCGATCGATCGCTTGACGAAGAACCACTGTGTGCTGTGCGCTGATTGACATGGTGGTGAAGGTGTACCAGTCGACCAGATCAGGCAGGTTGTCGAATGTGTGGAATCCAACATGAACTCGTTCTGCAACACAGTTCTACTAGTACGTAGACACTATCTCAGCAGAAACTGACTTTTCGGCGTTGTCATCACAATCACATGCTGCAGACGTCCGTTCTCTCCTCTGGCAGATATGCACGATGTCTGTTTGCCCTCAAAGTGACTGGTGCGCACCAGAAAATCTCCTCCTTTCTTCAACATGGTCTCTAGCTGGTCCTTGGGGATGATACCGTGGAAGTACGATTGCAGTTTTATATTGGTTTGTTTGCGCTCAGAAGCCACTCGTGTCATGTGTTTAGCGCGCGGTGCCAGACCTTGTTCGTCAGTGTCCACTGCTTTGAACCTTTTGTCGTGACGCGCTTCCCCGCCGAACGGACTGATCTTGCACATTATGGTTTGGAACAGAGACATGGTGGTTTGTTGGGTCTTTGGACTTGTACTGCCGCCCTCGTCTGAATCTGAACGTTTGCCGTGTTTGCTGGGCGCCGATTTCGGTCGTTTTGAATAGGCCTTGCTTTTTCGTTCCGTTGCCCCATCTATTTTCGGTGCACCTTGGGGCCCTCCTACTACTTCAACATCGATTGCCAACTTGTCTTTTGTGTTCTGCACATTAATCTAAAATCTCTGTCAGGTGCTGTGGAACGTGTGCGCAAAGTTAGTCAGAGTCACTTACTCCAGGGGGAGGCACTTGACCAACATCTGGCACCAGTCTAGGATCCCAGGGGCCCACGTCTCTTGGCGGAGGTTGAAAGCTGGGCATCTGAGGTTGTCGTGGTGCTTGCCACTGTTGATTAGGACCCACCTCACTTACCAGTCTGTCGTCCCTAGGCGATTGGGCTCGTCCAGGTTGAAGGGGTTGGAAAGGTAGATTCTCCATATTTGACACTAATACTCCTTTGGGCACTTGTTCACGATCAGAAATAAGGAAAGATTTGTGATTGTCCTGCTTGGGCTCGGACTCTGTATCATAGATAGTCTTGTCTTCTGGTAATTCATTCTCAATAGCGGGAGATGCAGCCTTTGACTCCTTTGTCTGCTCAACTTTCTTCTCTGGCTTCACTTCCTTTCCGGATTCTTCTTTCTTTTCTGGTTGTGCTTCCTTTTCCGGTTCAGCTTTCTTTTCCGGTTCAGCTTTCTTCTCCGGTTCCACTTTCTTCTCCGGTTCCACTTTCTTTTCCGGTTCTGCTTTCTTTTTCTTCGGTTCTGTTTTCTGCTTCTTCGGTTCAGGTTTCTTTTCCGGTTCTGATTTCTTCTTCTTCGGTTCAGATTTCTTTTCCGGTTCCGCTTTCTTCTTCTTCGGTTCAGCTTTCTTTTCCGGTTCCGCTTTCTTCTTCTTCTTCGATTCAGCCTTCTTTTCCGGCTCCGATTTCTTCTTTGGTTCAGCTTTCTTTTCCGGTTCTGCTTTCTTCTTCGGTTCAGCTGTCTTTTCCGGCTCTGCTTTCTTCTTCGTTTCGGATGTCTTGTCCAGTTGTGTTAGCTTTTCCGGTTCGGCTGTCCTGTCCAAGTGCGTTAGCTTTTCCGGTTCCGCTGTCTTGTCCAAGTGTGTTAGCTTTTCCGGTTCTGCTGTCTTGTCCAGTAGAGCTAGCTTTTCCGGTTGTGCAGTCCTTTCCGGTAGTGTGCTGCTGGTCTTTACCATTACCGATTGATCTTCTGATTTCTTGTCATGTGATTGAATTTGTGTCATAGCTGTAGTTGTCGCTCTTGATTTCGGCCCGGCGTCAGGAGACATTGAGGGTAGACTTTCAGTATCAAGCGTGTCTGACGTCGGCTTTGCTTCAGTCTTAGCTTTATTCTGGTCCGGTCGAAATAAATGATCCATTACAAGCTCTGACTTCACTTGGTCATTATCGTCGTTTTCGTCTGCTTTTGCTTTTGTACACTTTGGATTAGTAGCGTCAGACTCCATTGGTAAAAAGAACAAACACAAATTACAACTGAACAAAAAGTGACGCAATTGGTCTTTCTCAACATACTTGTACGTACTTACAGTACTTTTATAGTTTCATGCGTTTATTAGTGACTAAGAAAACGATACACTACTACACCACCCAACATTCGTCCTACGTACGCCCTAGAAAGACCCTACTGTACTTGCTTTAGAAATCAGAAAAAATAAAAGAGCGATATACAAACAAACTTTAAAGTTCAAAAAGTGGCGTCCCAAGCTTATCTGTCGCCGATTAGCGATACAGTTCAGGGTAACTGTTTTGGCGCAGTGTACAGATCTCGCCTGATCCTTCTGTGTTATCTTTAGCGTTAGCGTTAGCTGATCCCATAGTAGCTGCTAGAGAAAAAGGGATCTAAAGATCTCTAAGCTCGCGTCTTAGTTTTTCCAATCTTAGATGATCCCTGAAAGTAGGAGAAACTTGAAGTGTTTTGAAAATTAGAATCTGTTCACTTTGTATAGAACAGTCTGTAATTTGCTAGGATAGTAGACATTAAGTTAAGTTACTCTGTCTGAAAATGGAACGAGCCGTTCTTTTACAGCAGAGGACGGGCATCAAATAATAATTCCAGTGCAATGTTTTGTCACTGTTGTCAATTGTCTGTAGGTGTAATCTACGTCTGGCTGGCAGGAGCCGGCGGTACAGTAGTAATAAAACCGACAACACGTCAGTTTTATTAAAATGCATTTCTTCGCAACGCCGGTTGTCGTATATCGTTAGCACGGACATTTCTCAGGAATATTACTATGTACCTCAATAAGTTAAGCTGCACAAACTGATTATTTTTAAAAGTTTGACTGACTTTTGAGCGATAAGCCTACAATAGCGATTGGTACAGAACGAAGCAAAGGCAACAACATTATGGTGGGCCACGGGCAGTTAATAAAATACATCTACATTTGAATGCCCAGGCCATCCACTTTCTCGGTTGAGTGATGCGAAACAAGGATCCTTTCCTTACCAACTTAGAGGCATTTTGGGGACTGCGTTTGCTTGGCACGTTGTGTTTTTACGTTTTTGAGTAGCACAGCGAGAGGGCTGAGTGACGGGGCTACCCCATTTAAGGGCTCTGAAAAGAGCGAGGGGTGGTGTCCTGAGCTGTCCGAAAGGACAGTGGAACTCATAAACAAACAAACAAACAGCGCAAAAATACGTACCCTACATTTCCGTTCGGTCGGTCATAAAAATCGCATCCAATGTGGTCCTGGCTGGTCTTTCTGGCTGGAGGATGCGAAGAAATTGCATTAGTTGTTGTGAAGCAAGCAGTACTGAATAAACTACGGTTCGCATGCTTACGGTTGTTACAAAATTTCTAAAATTCTTCCTATTATTTAGATCGTGTGTCTAGAGCTTACGTACGTGTCTTGAATAGGTTGGTCTGCCGTCTGAGCGAGCCTACGTGCAATTCCCTGGTCGTGTGTGTGCATTTATACGTAAGATAATCACTTGGATCTTCGATAATGGGGTACCCGTAAGAGTCAGTTTTGCCAAAGAAACGACGGGCCAAGTGAGGTCGCGAGCAGCTAATTGAAACAGAGCTTACAGTACAGACAGTTGTTCAATCTGGCTCGTTGGCTACTTCTTGTTCTTACGTTTTGTGTGGCGCGGGCGCAGTTGCCGCAAGGAAAGTCGTGCTTTTGCAAGTTCTACGAGACTGTCGACGAATGTGCCTGCACAGTGGACAGTGTTGACGAGTTTAACAACAACAATGTGTATCCTTTGCTGCAAAGCCTGCTGCAGAAGGATTTCTTCAGATATTACAAGGTCAGCGATTTATTTCTTTCCACTGCATCCGATCAATGAAACAGAAGTGATGCTGCAGGTCGACATGACCAAACCGTGTCCGTTCTGGTCGGAGGAAGGCGTGTGTGGCTCTCGTGATTGCGGCATCAAACACTGCGACGAAGAGGTGCCGGCCGCTCTTAAACAACCGCCAAAGTCAAACAGTCTGGTTGGTCTTGCCTCTATATGTGCCTTCATTATTGACTGCATTTTCAGGCGAGCAAGTCAGATGCAGCGGAGCCGTGCGATCGCAGTAACACGTTCGATCCGTTGGACACGACCATCAGTGCCTCGGCCAGAGACCAGTTCGCTAGTTGGGCTTTGCACGATGATGCCGAGAACAAGTTTTGTGCCTTTGATGGTAATAATGATGCCCCTCCGCCAAGGCCTAAACTTTCGGTTGCTGATGATAAAGCTAAAAGCTTAAGAACTCGCATGTCTAATTGCAACTGATGACATGCGAAAGGCGTTCCACGTGGCCCTAACACAGGCTTAGTTGTTGTGGCGACTGGAGTGCGGAAGCATTCTGCGCCCTTTCCTTTAGCTTGCAACCCGACGGTGGTACTTATTTATCTACTCGGCAGTTTTACAGCGATTTTTCGATTTTTTCTTTGTAAAATCGGCCTACCTACCTCCGTGTCAAAAATACCTGTACTACGGTGGGTTTGGAGGTTGCCTCTAGCTAGAAACGCCAACTCCTCACCTCTACCCTACACCCTGAAGACCCCATCCGATTTTTTTGGCGCAAGTAATTTTTGAGCAAATTTTTACGATTTTTTAGAATTTCAGACACTAAAATGGCCCATAAACCAGCACTTTTAGCTGTGTAGTCATGCCTCGTTAATTTCGTTCCCTTGATTATAAATGGCCAGCTAGTAGTGTGCCAATTATGTCACTTGATATGGTAAACATAGTAATTTATGATTTGTTATTATGGCTATTTCGAAAATCTTACCAGTTGGGCCTTGTCTCGACTTGATGTGGCTATTTTAACGGGGCACCACTGTATTTGAGCCCTAATTAGCTATTTTTTGCGATTCTTGAACTCTACCATCTCCCCTAGAATTTGACCCTCAGACCCCCAATCAGCGCTAGAGCCCACCACCCCCTCCCGCTTCGGTGAATGACCTGTTACATGTATGCCTGCCCCCAGACAGTTAAGGGACCCCCACCTGTAGCTCCCGCATTTTCTGACCACTGTATTCATGTTTTTCTACCGATTAATGAATGATTTCTTAGCTCTGTTCCGACCGATGTCCTATAAGTCTACAGCATACATGTAACAGGTCATCCGCCGATGGGGGAGGGGGTTGGGGGGTCTGGCGCTGGCCGGGCGGTCTGAGCCAAAATTTTGGGAGGGGGTAGGGCACTAAAAAATTTTTGGGCTAAAAATTGCCAAAAATCGCTAATTTGGGCTGAAATACAGCTAAAAAGTGCTGTTTTGCAGGCAATTTTGGCAATTTTGTGTCTAAAATTGTAAAAAATTGCAAAAATTTGCTCAAAAATTTACTTGCCAGAAAAATCGGAGGGGGGTCGTCGAAATCGTCTCGGGGGGTGTCCCCGTCCGGGGGTGTCTGGCCTATGTCGGGTGGGGCAGACCCCTAGACCCCCCTGTTACATGTATGGTCTACAGTGCAGTCGCATTTAGACGAGGATGCGGGAGACATGCACTACGTTGATCTGTTGCGCAATCCAGAGCGGTACACCGGTTACAAGGGCAACAGTGCTCAACGAGTGTGGAAGTGCATCTACCAAGAAAACTGTTTCAAGTAGTTTAGCCTTCTGCCGTCTGATTCTCCGCAAGTACCCGATTCGGTTTTCCAGACCAAATCCCAAGTTCGACAAGAACTTCCTGCTTCATCCATCTTTGACGGGTAAGATTGGTTGCTGCTCTCAAAAGTCTGACTCCTCTGCTCCTACTGGATGTCCCCTAAATGATAACATTTGTTTTGATCTCGTTTCCACAAATGTTGAGATTTGAAACTCAGGAGTCGAAGTAGGGGAATTTTTTGTTAAAGTTTGGTGCACCAAGCTTCTACCATTCCTGAGAATTTAAAGAATTTGTGAAATTTGCTAATTTTAATAGCTAGAAATGGCATGAAAAATGACGACATTTCTGCTAGCTGGCGTTTACGCAAATCAATACCAATTTACCTGAAATGTTCAGGATATCGGCTAAACAGCGGGAAATTTGATGTGTTAAAGTTTCAGCCGTTGAGAGCGAAACTGGCTTGAGAAAATGAGGATTATCTGCAAGAACTGTTTTCTTGAATTGGTCGATAAGAAAAACCGATGCTCAGGAAATTTTTCATTTTCTCAATACTTTTCTCGAAAAGTATGAAATTTTAACAGACAACGTTCCCTTCTGTTCATTAGATATTCTCAAAATTTCATGTGGATTGGTGTGGATTTGCGCAAATTCCAGCAAACATGAATGTTGTTATTTTCGTACATTACAGTATCTTCTGCTATTGAAATTATCAAATTTAACTTATTCTTTAATTTCTTAGGAAACAGTCGAGCTTCGTGCACCAATCTTTAAAAATACAAAATCTCTCCTAGTTTGACGTGTTTCAAATTCAGCAACTTGGTCAAAATCTGCAGAAATGGAAAAGAAATGTTTTCATTTTTAGGACACCCTGTACCTATTTTGATTGATGACTTGCATTGTAAGATTGTTCGAGATTAATCTAACCATGCAAAGCCAGGAAATTTAATTTGCATTTAGTTTCTCTTTCAAAATAGGACATACCGACTCAAGCAGGTCAGCCGTTGAAAGAGGACGTTGGAGCGACTGAATCAAAGTTTTATTTTTATTAAGGGTTTTCAATTTAGCTAGAAGTCTTAAAAGTAGGAATTTCGGCTAAGAATGGCTCCAAAAGCAAAACGTGGGCTCGTATACAGCTAATCGTATCTCTAGCAGTCAATGTCAGTTTTTTGTTTGCGGCTGTAACAAAGTAACAAAAACTGGCCCCAAATTGGCATCTGAAAAAATGGGTGAGGATGTGAGGATGGAGCAGTGGTCTTGATGGGGTCCCGGCCTGAAGTGGTGTGTGCCTAGTCGATGCGGGACAGTCCCGCTGTTGTGCTCTCGGAGTAACTTTTTTAATTGAAAATTACCTCGTCCCTAAACAATAGAGGGTGGTCCATGCTAAGTCTACCACGTTAGCGGCGCATAACTATGTATGTGAACGGAATTCAACCAAATTTCACGCAAGTAACTTAGATGTTTGCCAGTTTCGGGCAATATAAATTAAAAGACATAACGTTCATTCAACAAACGCGAAATCACTCTATTTTCAAAGTGGCCGGCCCATTTGGCTGGAACAGATATTTCTGTTCCAAAAACCATTCACAATTTAACGAGACGATCAGGGTGGTCTTCGTTCAGCGCTTGCAACAGCTGTGGTCAATAAGGTGGCAAAACAGCAGCTTTCAGGCCGACAAAGTGTGCCGCTTGAAGCTGTAGCCTGGTCTACTTCTTTTTTGACGACTGCCTTATCACTTTCAGAACTCAAACACCCGCTTTTTAGCCTTTTTCATCTCCTTCTCTTTCTTTATTGCTTTAGCTGAGCTCGCTGACATTGCAAATCCAGTTTAGTCACACCAAGGCTTAAAAATCAAGCAACTCGTACAGAATATCTTAAGCTAATTGCAACTGATCTTTTAAGCACCGGACATGCAGGAAATTGGTAGACATCTAAGTTACTCTTGGCACTATATTTGTGTGCAATTTGGTTGACTTCAGTACTCATAGTCGTCAGTGGTGCGCCGCTAACGATCAAAGGTGGGACATTTAGAGTGGACCGCTCCGCTCGAATTTATTCTGTCTACATAGATTGGGAGCCAGTTTTGTTAATCAGAGACGCGACAGTAGCTGTAGGCTCGATAAATATTCACACACAAAATTAGGAATAGTCTTCTTGCGTAACCTTCTTGAGTTGCGCCCAGTTGTAAATTACGCTTAAGGGTTTTGCGTGCTGCCTAGAGGTATGTAGATAGATGTTGACGCGTTATAGTGTGTAGAGCTCGTTTTAATCGATAATGACGGCTTGCTTCCGCGGAAGACCTGGTGCATTTAACTACCTACCTGGTGCAGTTGTGCTTTTTTTTACCCTGCGTGTTTTGACTTAGTGGTTTCCTTCTTTCTCGCATTTCCCGTGTCGGTTTGAGCGGTCGGTTCAATGCTACTAACTGCATTAATTTCTATAGCAACTCACTTGGAAGGTACGTGGCTGTACGGGTAAGGTGCTGGTGTTTGGTTTCCTCTGTTTACACTGTAGCTATTCCATCACTGCAATGCTCATATTCTGGGTGGTCGTTGGAAGGGGCTTTCCTATTTCTGTTCTGCTCGTTGCCATTCTGCGTGCTGTTTCACATTAAGAGTACCCGACATTCTTATACTGTAATCAGTCTTTGCACTATTTTCAGGTTTGTGCCTTGAGAAGCGCGTCTTCTTTCGCTTAATATCAGGTCTCCACACCAGCATCACTATTTCGATCGCCGCTCATAATTATATAGAAAGTGAGCAGACCGCAATCACACGTAGTATCTTCAAGGCGTTCAGTGTTTAGGTCCGTTTCCGGGTCAGGAAGGCACTTGGACACGCAACATGGATATGTTCAGAGCGCGCTTTAGTCCAGAAACGACCTGGGGCGAGGGGCCGCAGCGACTGAAAAACCTGTACTTTGTCTATTTGGTGGAGTTGAGGGCGCTGCACAAAGTGGCGCCGTACCTGAAGCACGAATTGTTCTTCACTGGCAATGACCAGAATGATCGGGAAACGCGCGAGACTATTCAACAGCTGATGGATACAATCAATGATTTCCCTTCTCATTTTGACGAATCAAACATGTTCCAGGTACTGCAGCTCTCCTAGACATCCTATCTTGCAAAAACTTCTGAGACATTTTGTCAATTTTTCATTTTAAGTAAAAAATACTAAAAGCCATTTCCAGCGATTCTTGCCCCGAAGTACCGATTTTTTTAGCTATTTTAGCCTCCCACGGAGTTTTGGCGTAATCCCGAGCCCCTTTCCTGTGTAAGCTTTCGTGCAACACCTTTTATGGCTCTTTTTACTGACTTTGATACGACAAAATTCCTTTCCGATTGAGATCAATCTATATGTAACAACAGGTCCTCCCGCCAATAGAGTTTGGAGAAGGTTTGGCCCGTGCCATGAATCTGGAAATTGAACCCAAATTCTGGAGGTAGTGGAGTACTAAAGACCGACCGATAGCAAGTGTCAGATCCGGCTAAAAATAGCTCTTTTACAGGTAATTTTAAAATTGCCCAAAAAATCCGCGGGAGGTGGGGATTCTTGGAGATAGTTACGTGTAGGTCCATGCTTGCTCTCTCAAGTAGCACCAGCGTAGGGTTTAGGGAGTGGAAGCGAGGGCGCGCGAGCTGAAGGAGGAGTTCCGTCAGCACTTCCTGAACATATCCAGAATAATGGACTGCGTCGGTTGTGACAAATGCAGACTGTGGGGCAAGCTGCAGACGCACGGCATGGGGGCGGCCCTGAAAATTCTCTTCTCCGACATTCCACATTCCCACTACAAGCTCCGGCATACAGTGCAGGAGGACTTGGAGTTGCCCTTTCAACTGACTCGGAATGAAGTGGTGGCCTTGTTTCAGTCGTTCGGCCGATACTCTTCCAGTGTCAGGGAGGTGGCCGAGTTTAGGCGCATTCTCGACAACTGACCGTCTCCGTTCTAACGATCTTTCCTCTTTACGGTTAAACGTGTCTTGTGGTACTCGGTTGTTGAGCCGTGCAAGAACAAACAGCAAATGATTTCTGGTGTGTGTGCTCATGTTCAGCTTTATAGTTGCTGATTTCTACGTACATTTTGTTGTATATCCTGTTCTAACTGTTTTAATTGGTTACACTCGGCGCTTAACGGTATGTAGTACCGATACTCAGTGAAGTGGAACCGAATATGGTGTGGCAGAGCTGGTAATCTTGGTAACATCTTGCCGTTAAGCTCATCACGCATGTACTGTAGTGTATCAGCACCAGTTTTGTGCGGCTGTTAGGTGTTGCTATAAATTAGTTTTAGACCACCTCCGTTAAATGGCACGATCTGTGATATTTGGTGTACATTTTCGTAATGGTGTGCTAAGTATCTGTTGGGGTGTTTGGTTCTACGTGGTTTGGGTCCAATATATGAAATCGATATCAGAAGACTTACAATTAAAATGTTTTGGATTAATCCTCTTGCTTGCATAGGGTGCTATTTAGTTGCTTTGAAAGGACCTCTGGCTAGATTAACTTCTATCTGCTGACCTGCTTCAATTTCGGGTCTTAGAGCGATGATGCAGTTTGTTGTGCTACGCTACTACCGTACATTTGGACACGAAACCTCGTCAGCACCTATCAAGACTGTACTGTAGTGTACAAGAGTATTGTTAGTTAGACCAGTAGAGAGAACAAAAATTAATTAGTTGACCTAAGGCTTGACTTGACCATTTTCAGACCTCAAGCGGCCAGAGGGGCTTGCGTTTGTTCCCAGTCGTAAGGGTCGAGGTTCAGGGCGGCGGTGTTCATGATGTTGTAGTCAGGTCTGTCGTGGTGCTTCAGGTTGTCCACATAGCGCATGACGTCAATGTACTCTTTGGGACAGCCGCCCAGCAGTTCCTGCAGGCAGTCTGACGAAAGCGTTCTTTGTAGCGGCCCACTTCGTCCTTGTCTTCGACGTTTTTCTATGGCAGATGTCCTTTGATCAGTTCGACTTGTGGGTAGAACCAGGGCTCGACGTCGTCTTTGCGTTACAGCTTGCGGCTCAGATGACAGTTTATCGATGCGTAGCGCACATTGCCGCGGAATCCGGCTGCTGAGCGTGGCGTCCGCACCTCTGCCTATTCATTGACGATTTTGCGACTCATGCCAAGTCGAGTAGGTACGTAAAGCTTGCATTGCTCTCCGGTATAAGCTAGGCCAATGGCCAATGCCTGGTTTTACGTCGATCTGCAGATATCCGATGACGCCTTTGTCTATGGTCGCGACGAAATGGCGGCCTTGTCTTGATGCCAGCGCCTCCAACATGTACACCTCCATCTTGAAAAAATGGGGCTTTTTGGCTGCATCCATCTTCATAATCATTTTTACGATGTAAAGCTAAAAAAAGCTAAAAGTACTCGCATGCCTAGTTGCACTTAGACGTGCGTTAAGGCGCTGCGCGTGGCCCTGACACCACCTGGGTCACGATGTACGTACATACATTACTGTAGTTGAATCTGTCGCCATTTTTAACTTACAGCAGCAAACTGCAATCGATCTTGGACCCCTCCTTTACATTTTACTGCTGGCCTCCGCAGAACATGTACTGTACATACGTGACTCGTTTTGTGCTGTTTTCATTCTAATGGCTCATTCTTGCCTTGCAAACGTGTTGAAAAAGTTCTGTGCGCATTACCGCAGAGATAATTTTTATTATTATACAGGCTTGCCGAATAACCGTAAATTTTAGACAGACATTTGTAAGAGGTAAGTAAAGTCTGTCCAGTCCAAGTAGTTACGTACTGAGAGGCAAGAGGCGTAAATGCTCGTTGGGCATTTATGTATTGTGGCATACGATTAGCTAAGACCTCAATTAGGTGACAGTGGCTCTGGCAGCAACACTATTAACCAAATGTCTTACCGCAGTCGACTGGTGTTGCCATGCCACCGGCGTACACATCTGTGCGGGTTTCGACCATTGAAAATGGTCCTTTGTTGTCGCTGTGCGTGACCTAATTTTGCTTCACTTTGTATGTGAGATGTCGACTGAGCATAAGCTTTGGGGCGATGGGATGCAAGCTCAGAAGGAGGTCGGAAGCTCAGGTGTTGGTTCGATATCATCAAATTCTGCTCAATCAGACGGTAACAGTTTGGATGCTACAAAAGCCGAATGCAATGCTGAAATCAAACCTTCGGATGGTTCTGAAGAGCAAGAGAAACAAGCGGTGGAGCTGAAGTATTCGAGTGAATCGTTTGAGTCCGAATCTGAATCGGAGCTGGCTCAGGAAGGCAGCGCTGCGTCTGAAACGGAAAGTCCGCCAAAATCTTCAAGTCAGAAGTCAATATCGATTTCTACGCGAACCGGCACCCCGTGGCAGAAAAGTGTCGACTGCATTGCGGTGAACAAGAAAGGCAACAACACCAAACGCATCGTTGCGCCCAAATTGAAATCAGCAGTAAAGAAAAACCCTAACGGTATTAATACACTTCTGAAGCTACATTTGTATTTTTACGTTGTACACATCGCTGTCTGGCACTGAAAAGCGGTTGGGGCGTGACATTTGGTACTAGGCGGCTAAATTGGTTGAATCAATTTGCAGCTATTATAAAAATTGAGTGAGATTCCATGCACGTGCATGGACACTGTACCGATAACGATGCATATACGTACAGTATGTAGGACGCAACTGTTAAGGAGGGATCTGGACAGTTGGGCAAATACCTATCTTATACAGCATTTAGGACCAAAGTGGAAAGAAAAAAGAAATCGAAAGAAAAGTGCTGCTGAATCATCAACACCTGATCTGAGAGACAGAATCAACGCTCTACAGAAACAGCTGGACGATTCAGTGGCTGAGAACAGAACACTGCGGCGCATTCAGAAACGACAGGATGTAATGTTGACGAGACAGGAGAGACACAATGTAGACTCAAAGCTCGACCACCGACACAGAGAGGAAATTCGCGTGCTCAAAGAACAACTGCGATTGCAGCGAGAGAAAGTGCGAGAGCAGGATCGGCTGCTTCGGGAGAGAAATGAGCAGATGGAGAGATACGCCGATAAGGCCAAACGGCTGGAACGCAAACTTAAGAGCAAGCGACTTAGCTGCAGAAACGCCCGAAAGGAAGATAGGGATGTTTCTGGGCTGCAGACCGATTTGCTGCAAAGTCAAAACCGCGCAAAGGTACAAACATGTTCAATGTAACAAGTCTCTTCAGAACGTAATTAGCGTCTAGCGGCTGTGCATGCATACATACTTTAAGTACGTGGCGAAGTGTGATAATCTGATAACTGTGAAAAGTTTGCCTAGACCGCTGCAGAATAGCAGAAGCCAACAAGTCTGCCCCGCACAAGTTCCCTACTCAGCTGTCTCAGCAATTAACACGTACACGAGCGGTGTTGAAATAGAAAAACTGTATCAGTTCGCATCCTCGATCTCGATGTGAAAAACACGTAGCGGGATGTCAGTGAAACATAAAGGCGAACATTGCTAATGCTTCCTAATTAAGGAACAGCCACTGCTTAGTGTTTTAATGGGAACATGCGTTTCTTCTCTCGTTCGATGACAATATTACCATAGCAACGTGCACTAGATCTTTTGTCAGGAATTGGAGCGCAACCTCGAGCTGCTGGTTAAAAACCACAAACACCAACTGAACATTGAGGTGGCACGACACAAAGAAACCCAGCGCAAGCTGCAGCAATTGGAACAGCTGGCTGTAAAGGTACGTAGGCTGTGTAAACGATCGGTCATTCCAGTACACATACGTACGTATCTTCATGTACACATTAAACACAAGTTGCAGGAAAAACAGGTTGCTAAAGCCAAAATGCCACGACCGCTTAAAGCTGACGGTATGCAGAAGTCTGGCAGAACCAATGGTGCTCTGCATGATTCGCTCGACGACTTAGTGGCAAATGTGAAAAGCAATGAGCTCGTTATTCTAAGCTCGAGAGCTCAAGAAAAATCTCTGAAGAAGGTCCGTCTCTTTCGTACTTGCAGCAGTAGGACCTACAGTACTGTACGTTATTACCTGCAGCAATTGTATTTGCAGAAGGCAACGAAACAGGAAAAGCAGGTGCTGTCTAGCTCTTTGAGCAGTGCTGACTCACATTCAGAGAATCGTTGCGGGTAAGCAAAGCACACCAACGCCATTAAGTTGCTGTATTTTTTGTCAAGAAATCTTGCTTCTTCAGTACTATTATATCAGTTACATTACAGAGTGTACGTTCTGTTACACGTACGTATGTGCATAATACAGCAGGTGCGTATTACATGCAGCTACCAAAATCACCACACAGTTTCTAAACATTAATCTCGAGTGATTTTAGCACCGAACCTCACTCACGGTCTAAAACAGAGTCTGCCACCAAGTCATCCTTACGAAAACAAGATAATGGTCCAGAGAAGGCCTCGGAATTACATGTACATCGATATTACAGCGCCGACCAAGGTCCGTCGTTTGCAACGTGAATGGCAGGCCGTATGAAGCTGCTCGGCATTTTAGCTTTGAAGGCACAACCGAATGGTCGCGTCACCGACCTCGACAAGGTCGATTTGCTTAGCTACGGGATCGATACAAAAAGACCAGCGAAGACAAAAGTGGATCCATTCGGAGATCTCAAAGCTCCCACCCAACAAGTTCAATCCTCTAATCCAATGGGCGGCAATTTTCTGGATGAGCTATTTGGGCCACCTAAACCACGAAGTGGCCGTAGCCCCGAAGAGAAGAAACAGTCAAAATTTGGCGACGCCGACCTGCTGACCGATGATGCTACGTCTAGAACAGATGACGAGACAAAATCTAAAGCCAAACCACTGGTCGAACCGGGGCTGTTTCCTTGGGAGAAAGAAACCGCACAGTAAAAACGTCTGTTGACGGCGAAGAAAAGTTTCTCAGGTTGCCATTTTACTGCAGAATACGCCCAGGTATCACCAATAAATAAATTCATAAACATAGACTACACGACATTAATGCAAAACAAATAACAGGAGCACCGGTGTCAGTACAAGATGAAATGGCCAATCTGGTGACTACAAAAGAGTAGTAGGAATATGGGGACAAATGCTGATACAGCCAATGGTCAAGAGTCTGTCTGCCCAGAGCTCGGGTCCACACATCACGGCATAGTACAAAAACCGTTACAACGAAACTTCGATAAGAAACAGTCGAATCAGTCGACTACTGCGCAATCGCTGCGCTACCAGTCAGAGCAGCTACAACGATCGTTAAAGTGACAGAAACATTCATACCGAACAGTACACAAAATACAAGAACACAAAATGACACAACAGACCGACATCAAGCGCCTACCGCCCAACAACGAGCATAGGACAAAGAGACGAGTAGCGTCTATACGTGGTTGCCGAAGCCTTGCTGTACGGCCAGTATGCGAGCGCAGAGCACTTGCGGGTCTTTCTCGTCCGGATGAGCCATCATAACGGCCATAACAATGGACTGCGGAAAAATCTGCGACAGGTGGTAGTAGAGTTTAGCTCTGTCTGCATTCTCGCAGGGCTGCTGCGTGGTCAACTTGGCGTTGACAGGTCCGACACTGAATTCCTTGGGGCCCCAGACAGCGGTGGACGGAATGAAAAAGTTGGAGGAGCCCTCCGAGCCAAGAGCAGAGTCGTTGCTGGTGGTGCGCCACAACTCGCGGTCGTCGGGGCTCCAGTTCAGTTGGGAGTCGGATATACTGTTCTTTCTCCGCTCCACGCCTCCGCCGCTCTGCGCCGTGCTGGGAGCGCTCAGATTGCGATTCAGCGTTTGGTGCCACATTCGCACGCCTGGCACGTTCAACATGGAACAGACCGGAGAGGACGGTTCCGGGGGCAGAGACAGTGCGCTCAGCCGATCCGACACGGCACACGGAGCAGACGGAACGCTGACCTGCAGCGGCAACTGGGCGCGCCCGTCCGACACCGGCAAATTGAGCGACTGAGTGCGAGTGGCGGCCGGCTTGAGAGCGACGGCGCGGCTATCATAAGCCAGCGATTTGGCTAAAACAAGACTGCCAATGATTAGCTATTGATTGGCCATCCAATTAAACGCTCTATCAATGGTTCTGCAAAACGAGCCAAACACCATGTTTTGGTGTGACGGAAGCAGTTAAGCCGGTAATTTAGCGCCAGTCACAAAATACATTAGAATTCAGCTCGGCTTCTAACCGACTCTCAGGCAATTTGTTGTTGGTGCATCAGAGCTGAGCCGCCGCAACCGATTCGCTTAACCACTCGAAAACCATTCTAAGACGTCTTTCAGTACTCGCACTTAAAGGAGATGACAGCTCCGGCGATGCTGACTGTGCTGCTTCTACTAGCGCTGCTCTCGCAACAGCACGTCTGTGGCAAAGGCAAGTTGCCTACTTACCATAGAGCCGGGGAGGGGTTTGCCTGCTAGGTAGGGTCCAGGAATGGCAAATTCAAAAAATTGCGAAAACGCCTAGAAATTCGTTTTTAATTCTAATCAACGCAAAATGCAATTTTATCAGCGAATTGCGTTTAACAGCTGCGACAAAACATAAACTCACAAAAAACGCTTTTAAAATTAGCTTTGACTAACAGCAGCGCAGTTCTGAACAAAATTTTGACGGCTAAAAAATTTTGCTTTTTAAGACCTTTTTAATCGCGGCCATTCTTCTGGAGGATCCAGGTCTGTTTATCATTTTGAGGCGGGAGGTGTGTGGGGTGTCCAGGCACGCCCGGTGCATGTATGAATTGGTATCAGAGAACCATCTAATGCCCGTACATGTAACAGGTCATCCGCCGATGGGGGAAGGGGTTAGGGTCTGAATCCAAATTGGGACTTGGGAGCGGATTGATTGGGACTCAAAAATGCTCAGAATAGCAATTTGTCGGCTAATACAGTCAGGCACTTAACGCCGTTTATGGTACCGACACCATATATGGTGCCGGTACCATATATGGTACCGGTACCGAGGGTAGTGGTACCATATGTGGTACCGGCACCATATATGGTACCGTCACCATATATGGTACCGGTACCATATATGGTACCACCACGTTCGGGGCCTGTGGTGGCACCATATATGGTACCGGTACCATATATGGCACCACCACTCCACTTATTCGAAGAGGTACCATATTTAGTGCCGGTACCATATATGGTACCACCACGCTCGGGGACTGTGGTGGTACCATATATGGTACCCCTACCTTCGAGCACTGTGGTGGTACCATATATGGTACCCCTACCTTCGAGCACTGTGGTGGTACCATATGGTGCCGGTACCATATAAGGTGCCGGTACCATATATGGTGCCGGTACCATATATGGTACCCCTACCTTCTTGAGGCCAATTTCGCACTTGATTTTGAACGTTTTTGGAGATGTTTTCTTTTCGATTCCAACTCACAACCCTGCGATCTTTTCCGGCGCTCAACCAACTTCCCAACCTTCTCTGAACTTTGTAGTTTATGGTTGGCCTCTTACATTGTCTTACGAAAAAAACAGATTCGGCTGATCGAATGCATGCACCCACCACCCATGCCCATGCCTAACTTTTTCACCTTTCTTTCATTTAAAAACTCGGGTTCTTAAAATACTCTTCAGCCACTTTTGGCGCTCTAACTCTTTTGCAACCCCTATAGTGGCATATTTTATTGCAGAATTTCGTAGAGCTATCATTGCTCTACATTTTGGTTAGTGGAACGTTTGCCTATCAGCTTGCGTTTACGAGAAAATTGAGTTTAATGACAGAAAATCAAGTGCGAAATTGGCCTCAAGGTAGTAGGGGTACCATATATGGTACCGGCACCTTATATGGTACCGGCACCATACATGGTACCGGCACCTTATATGGTACCGGCACCATATATGGTACCACCACAGTGCTCGAAGGTAGGGGTACCATATATGGTGCCGGTACCATATATGGTACCGGCACCATATATGGTACCGGCACCTTATATGGTGCCGACACCATATATGGTACCACCACAGTGCTCGAAGGTAGGGGTACCATATATGGTGCCGGTACCATTTATGGTACCGGTACCATATAAGGTGCCGGCACCATATATGGTACCGGTGCCATACCACCACAGTCTCCGAGCGTGGTGGTACCATATATGGTACCGGCACTAAATATGGTACCTCTTCGAATAAGTGGAGTGGTGGTACCATATATGGTGCCACCACAGGCCCCGAACGTGGTGGTACCATATATGGTGACGGTACCATATATGGTGCCGGTACCATATATGGTACCACTACCCTCGGTACCGGTACCATATATGGTACCGGCACCTTATATGGTGTCGGTACCATAAACGGCGTTAAGTGCCTGACTGTAATAATCGCAGAAAATCGCCAAATTGGGCTCAAATACAGCCAAAAAGTGATGTTTTGCCAATTTTTGTGTCTGAAATTTAAAAAAATTGCCAAAATTTGTTAAAAAAATTACTTAGACAGACATTCAAGACAATCTGATTTCCGGTACAGTGCGTATAGGTGTTAGATTAGAAGGCGCATTGAATGTCAGACCCCTTGGACCCGCCTGTTAAATCCGCTAAAGTATATGACTGCTTCAGAAAGGAAGGAACGGCGCAAACGCTTTTCGGTGGACAATCTGTGCTGGTCGGCTTCGAATCGGTGCTACGACGTCGGTTGCAACTTTCAAAGCGGAGGTCACTGCCAGAGCTCACTGACAACCGGAGGATGCGAGTGCAGCGAGAGAAAACGCACACCCAACTGCCGTCTGCAGTGCAGTCGTAAACGAGGACGAGCGCGATTACTCTGCTACACTATTTGTTCGCAGAACCGAGGCTAGTGCTACTGAAACGATAAACCACTCACTTGCAGCCAGCGACGACTTTCCGCGCATCAGACGATCGGCCACACTCACATGCACTCCGTTCGGACGCTCCGGATGGAAATACCTAAAGTGCAACTGCAGTCTAATCAAGCGTTTGCCTCCAAATATGACCAGCCAAACTCATGTTTTTCGTAAAGCACAGGCCTGGCTGCTGTCTTACCGATACCCCTGCATCGGTACAAAACCAAATTGTCTGCACAAACCGAACAATTATTAGTGTCTATTGGTGCTGCCGACACAACACTTCACGTAGTTAGTGGTTTAGGCCGCAAAGCTGCTGTGCGCGTGCCATGGGCCCTACGCACGTTTTCATCCACTTAGCGGGTCAAGTTCTTGTCGCAGATAGTTGGTCGTCGGCATAAAGCCCAAACCGGGCCACCGAAAACCGGTGATGGCTAGTAGGTAAATGGAAACCGACTGGAGCTGCCGTTGAACCTAAGCTACAACAGCAACCACGTATGTGTTGGGACAAACCGAAACAAGGACAGCTACCAATGAGACCCGCCCGGACTGACACCGAGCATGTGTGCCAGCTAGTAGCGAACGCAGCAAAGGAAGGTGCAGGATGTGGGTGTGCCTGATGGGCCCATAGGCGGCTTAAAGCGAGGCCACGGCCCCGCCCGGACAATCCATCCATCCGTCTATTGGTGCTTATGAGGTACGGGTCCAAAACCATATATGGGCCGCGGGTGGCTGCCCACCCCCCAACTCCTCGGCTCGACTCCCCCAAACCACCCCACCCACCCGAAGCAAACTTTTGTTCCTGGACCCAACCACCAAAATCGCCGCAACCACCAAATCGGTGGGCCAACCCCAAAATTTTCACATTTAGACTACCCCAACCCATTTTTCCGGCCCATGTACTGTATGCCCAAAACTGTCAACCAAGTGATAAGGGAATTTTGATCTGTTTGCCAATTAGAACATACATGGGCCGGAAAAATCTGACGGGTAGAAGCGCACAATAGGTATATGTATGGTAGAGGTCTGAGCTGTAAACCTGACTTTACAAAAAGAGTTGTTAAAATCTTGGAGGGACTGGAAGAACCAAGGGATCAGGACCGATTTCCCAAAACCGAAAAAGTCGTTGACCTTTTTTACTTCAGAAGGAGGTTGCCAAAATTTGGTTCATGAGGATGGATGGGGTATGGCAGGGTGGTCAAATTTCCCCGTTATTAGTTGTGGGGGTACGACAGCGAGAACCGGATAGGAGGACTAGGACTTCCGCCACCGGTATACATGAGCCGCGGGGCGCGTGGCATACATGTACTAGGGGGGGTTGGGGGGTTTACCCCCCTGCTGGAAAGGCCAAACCCCCCCCCTCACCCCCCCCCCCGAGACAGGCTAAGGGACCCCTCCCCCCGACCAAAAAATACAAGTGGTGGTAGTGGCTCCAGTATTAACAAACTGGGTCAGAAATCACTAATTTTTAGCCTAAAATTCACTTGAAAAGCCTTTGGAAACGGAATTTGGCGTTTCCACTGCTGATATTTAAGAAAAATCGGTGTTTTTGGAAGCTCTTTTTGTCATTTTTTGCTTGTTTTTAGCTTTAAAACGCTATTTGGCAGCTTAAAATAGCGATTTTTAGCGTCCTTACTGAAAAAACGTGCTAAAAACGCATTTCTAGGCGTTTTGGAGCTTTTTGAAATTTGGGACCCCCCACCTGGGCGAAACCCCCCTCGACCCCCCACCTGAGGAAAAACCCCCCTACCCCCTCCCCCCAGGTCGGCCCGGAGCTGTTACATGTATGGCGCGTGGGGTTTGCCATCTCCAACTTAGGCTCGACACCCACCATAACCACCTGCCCCATACATGTAACAGGTCATCCGCCGAAGGGGAGGGCGGCTGGGGGAGTCTGGCGCCGACCGGGGGTCTGAGACTAAATTTTGGGAGGGTTGGGCACTAAAAACGTTCAAAAATCGGAATTTTTCGGCTAAAAATCGTAAAAAATCGCTAATTTGGGCTGAAATTACTTGCCAGAAAAATCGGAGGGGGGTCGGAAAAATCTCGTCTCGGGGGTCCCCATCCGGCGGGTCTGGCCTAAGTTGGGTGGGGGCAGACCCCCTGTTACATGTATGCCCTGTCCACCCACCTGAGCTAGAGGCTTTTGTTCCTGGACCCACCCACCAAAATCGCTGCGACCCCCAAACGGCAAAGGGGAACAAAAACCCTATCGACCGGCAAGGGGAGGATACGCCACTCAAGCCTATGTATGCTAGAAAAAGTTTACATTTTATTCTCTTTAGATCGTTCTGAACTAAGGATACATACGTAGCTCACAGTACTACAGCTTACAGCTATTCAAAAAGTACAGTATGCCAAGTTACCAGGTGAACCGCACGCAGAACCCGGCATGTTCACGGTTAAGTGGTTGGCCCCTTTTCGCCACTCGACAGTGGTGGTTATGCTATCACCTCATCTCAAGAGTTTTGGTTTATAGTTGTTTAGTGAAACATACGCAGCAGCATTTCAAAATTAGACCCGGTCAGCCCATGCATGCAGAGAGCTTTACGAAAAGCAAAGAATTTGCCAACAGACAGATCTTATCTGCGGCTCACTTGCACTTGTTTCCGTATGTGCATTTGCGGCCGTACGGACAGAGGGCGGCGGTCAAGGTGGCGCCGCCTTTCGAAAGGAACTGGTCGAGTTTGGGTCCGTGGCGACCGAGTGGGTCGTCAGGTGGCATGAACCTAAAAGAAAACGCAATTATGCAGGGAAGCTCGGGGCGTAGGCGTGATTGTATCAAGCAGTGACGAGACACTGACAAGACAAGGCCACTTCCTCCTTGTCGCGCGGCAATGATCTACCGACTCAGTGAGAGAAACTGGACGGCGCATCCTATTACCGCATCGGGCCCACGGGCATTACAACGTCACACACTTACTTGCCGTCAACGAATGAGTACATGAGAAGACGCTCTTCGACGAGCGGTCGAAAGGCCGGAGTCTCTTTGATCAGGTCCCGATACTCGTCGTTCGACACGATCACTGCGTCTTTCTCGGCCGCCGTCTTCAAGATATACCGGTCGTCATGGCAAACTATCCGGCGACCACCCACGCGCCTCGACGGCGTCCACACTAGGTATCCCTGCTGCTCCAGCTCTAGCAGTATGTGCTGGTCTGCAATCAATCAGCCGCAATTGACACGCTAACCAGATCAGAGCTCGTTAGCACCTGTGATAGGACAGTCGGCGCGCGGCGTCTCTCGACGGAACTGCGGCACGAACACTTTTATGTCGCCATGACCGCGCCGCTTGAAGAACTCGACACACTCACGAATGCCCACACAAGAGAACACTTCCTTACGACCGTGTCTGAGATAGGTTGGTAGAATGCAGACACTACAGTGCAGAGCGCAACCAACCAACTTACGTCATGGCAATGTTGCTACCGTCAATCACAACGGCACGTAATTGCTGGGAGAGCATGGGGAGTGGCGGCTGCTCCACCTGTTGCTCCCTGCCCAGTTTGATTAGCTCGGCTAGCACTTTGTCTTGTCCCGGCAGCTCGGCAGTGCCCAGCTTCTCCACCACGGTCAGCAACTGACTTTCCTGATAGCCCAAGCGCAAGGTGAAGTCCCTGAGACGCTCGTAGTCGGCCCAATCGCCGAAGGCCAGGGTGGGAGCGCTGTCGGAGGGGCTGGCCAGTTCGTGCGCCAACGTGTCGGAGGTCTCGCGACTCACAGAGGAGTGGTCGCTATCGGAGCAACTGCTGTAGCAAGAGTCGTGGCCGGTGGGCTGGTTGAGGGTCTTGTGGTGGTTGCTGGGAGCGCTGGCGCTGGCTTGCAGTAGACGCGGCTGGTCGCTGGATTCGAGGTCGGGTCGGACGCGCGGTCCGTGGGAGACGCGCCGCAGAGGCGGGTGACAGGGGCGACAGTGCATGGTTGCTACATGACAAGTGGAACGTCTAAAAGCTTTCATTTAAATCAGGGCGTCTAATATGATTGGGTCAAAAAAATGAATGCCGCAGCGGCGCGCGCAGTAATTAGCAATGGGTCGGGCTTCTCAGAATGATTAAAGCAAGTGAGAGAAGCTCGGGTAATGAGTCCGGTCGAGTCCCATTTAGAGGCAACGTGTGTCGTAGTTAGTGCTGCTTGAGGCAGCCCATCAGGCCAGCCGGAGTCCAGCGCACAGGCCTCTAAATTGGATCAGATGCACCGAGCGACGGCGGACAGAACAACACAACAAGTGCTAATGATTTTTGCTCAAATAATAAGCAGCTTTTATGGCACACCCACACAACGCCCGCAGCCGCTATTTGCCCAGCCGCATCACCCAAAATAGTAACGACCGGCTCTTCTGTGTATTTATATTTAATTCAGCAGGCAGCAGCGACGTCACCGCAAGATTAAGCTGGAGCCACGATCAAACAAAGGTGTCAATTAGGAGCCAAGGACGCGGCAGCAGACAGAAGACAGTGTAAACGATGTGCCGTAATTAAGTGCGGCGGCCGGCCAAGAGCTGACAACCGGGTTATCGGCGATCGCTTACGTAGCCCTGGCCGGTTGTACGCACCTCAGCAACGCAGCCGGATTCTTGTGTACTTAACACAACGCTCACTAACGTTACGATCGTGTCGTCGCCCGCCTGCCCTGCATATCCTGCACCGGACCTCGCACATCATGCGCCAAAAAACAGTTACGTCACACCGCGCAACCATTTTTGTTCGCACTGAACTTGCCAGAAGCACACTAACAGCTCGCACGCAATACGAACAAGAGCCGACCGTCACCAACACTACGTGTAGCGGTGACAGCAGATGGATGGCAGAGTGTACGGCTGCTGACGAAAGCGAGAAGTGGAAGACACTGGTTTTAACGCGTAGGCAGAGAACAAGAGCCATGTCACGAGGAGACAGATTAGATATGGTTCTTACTGCGTGCCACAGCTACGTGCCGCAGCAACAAAGATCAAACATCAGAGAGCAACGTATAAAAACCTAGCAGTGCACCAATTTTTAGTACACACGCCCGAAAACTGTGGCTGCAAGTGTTACAACAGCCGAAAGCGTACGCACTGCGCTCGTCAAGCAAGTCAGTACAAGGGTATAGAGACAAGAGCGCGTTCACTGACAGCTCAAGTGATATCACTGATGACTGCATCTGCAAGCAGTGCATAGTTGGTAAAGACAGCAAAGTAGAGCAACCCTAACTTTGCCCGTACCGCTACTTTTTATGTTATGGCGTTAAGCTAAGCCTGTAAAGTATTTTTTGAGATCGCGAAGATTGATGCAAAGTAAAGTTAAAAAATACAGCACTACAGCAGGATTTTACGACATTTACGTACATAGACCAGAATAACGTTGCACTGTCATTACAGTAAACAATACAGTTTCATTCAAAAGTGCTGTAAGTAGATAGATAAAAATACAGTAAAACCTAGCAAATGGAGCCCTCAATAAATTGAACGACTTGTCAAATGGAACAGATAGCTATGCTTGGACTACCGTTTTCCAATACTTTTGTACAGGGCAAATGCTCGTAAACCGAACAACTCGCCAAACTGGTTCTCTCGCTGGGTTCCATTTGCCAAGTTCGACTGTATTTTGAAAATTTTATTCTCTGCAAAATTCACCCAAAAGTTAAAAAACGAAATCAAATCAATGATTTTAGGACGCTTTCATTTCTCGGCTTTTCGAAAAAGAAAAAACCTAAACTAACTTGAAAAAATCGAAGGAATCAGTTAAAGAGCTTCAATCTGGAGTGCTATGAGGGAGAATTTGCCCCAAAATGCTATCTTGCCGTCAAAAACATAGTGATTTTCATCGAGAAACTGAATAATTCAGTCGTTAAACCATGAAAACCCTTGAAAGCAACAAACGTTCAACTTAGCTTGGTTTTTAAACTACACTGGGCCAGGTGAAGTTTCTACTATTCTAAATGGTGAGAAAGCCTTCTGCGCTAAAGAGATAATACCGTTTATCGGTCCCATTCCTACTCAGTATCTGGCTTATTTTCTAATTTAGGTTATGGCTTAGGTGGAGATCAATCAATCAATCAATCTTTACTTACTTTTTTAAAGCCAGACACCTGTAAAACGGTACTTAGGCAGAAGCAGTAAAACAACATGATGATGCAGGCAGATGGTTACTGCATAACATATCAATAACAATACCATGCTGATTAGAAGACTAAGCATCCTGCACCTCTACCATGGACCTCAACAGGGGCTCTGGGGGTCTGAACCCACCCGACTTAGGCCAGACCACTGCGATGGGACACCCCCAAACATGGGCTAGCATTTCGGCTGAGGGGTGGTAAATTTTCAAATCCTGAGGTGGCTGAGGGGTTGACGGGATGGTAAGCCAAGAAGTCCGATTTTTCTTACTAAAATCAAAGTTTTTGGCCTATTTTTCGATGAAATAGGTTAAAATAAGCTATTCTGAGCTCATTTACACCTAATTTAGGCATACTTTTATCAAATTTTCTATGCAAAATTCTTCCTAAAAATTCCCGAGGGTGGAGCGGCAGGCTGAGTGGGGTAGGTCAGAGCCTGACGGGGTCAACCCCCTCAGCCCCCTTCTTTGCCCATGTCTACCCCCCTCCCAGAGACGAATTTACTACCCTCTTCGATTTATCTGGCAAGTAATTTTCGAGCGAATTTTTTCAATTTTTTAGAATTACAGACATTTTTATAAACCTCTTTTAGAAACCGTAGGAAACAATAATCTTTATAGGGAGTAAAAACTTTCCGACAAAAATTACTTCTGGGAGTACACTTCTGTGGGGAATAAGGATTTTGCATAGCACCGGCCCCCCGGCCGAAATTAACACTGGCACCGAGTTGGATGCGCTCGTGATCTAGGTATACTACTACTACTACTGCCTAGGGTAGGGTACCGGTTATTTGGCGTTAAGTGGTATTGTTCGGTTATGTGTGCCGTTAATCGGCCGGCCGGCTCGCGGCCGCCGGTCAGCGTTAAGTTCCTCCAGGAACACAGACCGATTCTGCAAGAACGCTTGAACCAACAGTGCCTAAAAGTGGTCTCACTCAACTTACACTACACACGATGATACGGAGGAAAAGCAGGTGTCTCCCCTTGTCTGTGAATTTCAGTGATTAATTTCAAACTTCCGAACCGAATGAAGAAAAAAGAAAGAAGACACAGACAGAGAGGCTGGGGAGAGTACTCAGGTCGCAATTTTTAACAAAGACGACAGAATGAAGCATCAAACGACTGCTCCCGGCATCTGTATTATTATTTTTTCACCAACAACTAATTACTACATGCTATATTCAGCTTTACCTCATATAACGCCTTTTCCGCCTGTGTTCAAAGTTGTAAATCAGGGTCGGCGGCACGTTAAATAGTGTCTGCGGAGAGCCCTCAAATCGCAAAATCTTTAACAACGACGACGACAAATTATGGTATCAAACAACTGCCCCGACTTCTATTTTATTAATTACACACTAACAACTAATTACTGCACACACGTCATATTACCTGCTTTCATACCACCTTTTATAGGTTGCCCAAAAACACGGGACTTTACTTTCATCAGCTGTTTTGATGTTTTTTATCACTGGCCTTGGGCACAAATTCGAAGTGGAAAACGTGTCTTGTGCAAAGTTTCGCGCAAAGATCGGCACGCCTCTTGCAACCATTATTCAAATTCAAAAGCTGAATGCTATATTTTTAAAGAAGAGAGGTCAATTAAGACCCAAGTCTACAAGTTGGTTCAGTACAGCGTTGTCGAAGGTCCACGTCGGTTGAGAGAATGCCTGAAAGTGTACTTGGTGCCTCATCTTCAGGTATAGGATTCAGTTTTAGACAATTACCATAGCTACAGAATAAGCACACAGAATCATTGGGGTCCGAACCCCAGGACAGCACCTCATTTCAAACGAAAATTGGACAAAAATGTACGACATCAGAAACACTAATTTACGCAACGTATGCTATCGCACCGAGGTTATTACGATTATCGGCCAATTCGCCCACCCCGCAAAAGGAGGAGGTCGTTCATCACTTCCCTACCCTCTGACCATGTACATTGTACAGAAGGGCAGTGTTGAAACATTATTTGAATAATCCAACCAGCCACTTGATTCTCAGTCAGATTGTATATTGAGTGGAGTGGCAGAAATAACGAGTTGTCAGTATTACAGGCAGTACAATGAAATCACTCGTCATAAAAATCTGAATCTTCTTCCTTTTCAGGTTTGGCTTTGGTCTTGCTCTTAGCTGCTGGTTTGCGAGGGGCTGGAGGCGAGGCGGCGTCTTCCTGCTGTTCGACTTGAGGGCGCGGTCTGACCGGCTTTCTCTTCGGCTTCACTTCCGCTTCGTCTGCTTCTTCCGTCTCCTCCGCCGCTGCACTCACTTTGGCTTTCGCTCGTCTCTTCGGCTTCTCTTCCACGTCGTTCGCCTCTTCGGCCGTCTGCTTAGCCGGCTGTTTCCTGGCAGCTGTCTTTCGTTTGGGGGCTGCTTCTTGCGCTTTGTCCGCCTCCTCCGATGCTTCTGGCTGCAACCAATGTCACTGCATACATGCCTAGCACTGACGTACTGTACTGTACCTCTTGTCTGCGTTTCTTGGGCACTGACTTGGGTTTTGCCTTCGGCCTGGGCTGCACCGGTTCCACCTCATCCTCCTCCTCTTCCTCCTCTTCAGCCTCTTCTGCTTTTACGGCTTTCTTTGTCTTCTTTGCAGCTGGGACCTTTGCCGCTGCTTCGTCCAATCGCTCCTCTGATTCAGTTGGCGGACGCCGAGGCTTCTTGGGTTTGACGGCCGGCCGTGCTTCCTCATCCTCATCCTGCTCCGGCTTTGTCTTCGGCACTTTCTGTTGCTGCATCAGTCGCTGGTATTCTAGTTGCATTCTGGCCGTTTCTAGTTCCAGTTTGGCTTGTTCATAGGCTAAACGCGCCTTTTCAGTCTCGTTGGTTGCAGTTTCTGGCTTGGTCTTTGTCTGTCTGCCGGTCTTAACTTCCCGTTCATCACTGAGGCCCTTGTATACCACCGGCACCACAACTCGCTTGGCGTTCTTGGTTTGGGTTTTGTCTGCTTGTTTCCATACTTGATTGGGTTTGGTGTTGGTGTCAGTTGTGGTGGCCATAATCACTATGGTCACTCGGTCGCTGCTGGATGCCCCCTCTCGCTGATCGAATGCATGGCAGATGACTTTGATGTCTGTTTGACTGCCCATCGGCTCCAAGTAGCCGAACACCGGTCTGATCTTGAACCGTTGGGGCCTGGTGCTCTTGATCTTGAATACGAAACGTTGCTCTGTCGGGTTGCTGATCCGCAGGTCCAGTGGCTGATCGTCAGTGAACGGCGCCCAAAACGTTAGTCTCTCTGGCACAAATACCAACTTGTCCGCCATCGCACAATCTAGTAAGTAACAACAATAACTCTTACTGCTCGCTCACTCTTTATATCCTTATTTATCAGTTGAAACGGAACTTCTTGCTTCTCGTAGTCAGAGAGAAAACTAACGTGAAAACATTTTGGGTGAGCAACAATATAGTCTTGTTCGTTGTTGTTGTCGGAGCCGCTGGGCTAAATAAATCACCAAGAAAGCAGCGGTGGTGAGTGGATCCTTCCATAGGTCCACGGTGGAGAGACGCATCTCTCTGGCCGTACAACTGAACAAATGGGTAGTGACATGGCGTTCTTGGCTGCAGTCTGGGTAGTTCAGACGTTCAGGTGTCTGGAGTCTGGGGTTGGGGTGTTCAGATGGTGGGCATAGAAGTGTAAAAACTGCTGTAATCCGACCGAAGCTTAGCGAGCGTACTCCGTGTCTTTCTGGGTAGTGAGGCTACAGACTCGTGAATCTGCTTAGGTTCTGCCTGCAAAATCTGGTTCGGCGTTGAAATAGCTGTGGATGTTATCCAACAGCTTACTGTAGGAAGACGCTCATGTTGCGCTCAGTTCAACCACATCGTTGTATTTAGACCAAAGCCTTTCGGTTGCTTGGGTTGGGCTTTATGTCGACTACTTCCAATCGGTTTGACCGGTTTCGAACCCACAAACAACCGCTCTCGCAGATGCCGGGCGGGACCGCCGTGACACACGAGATAGCGTAAACTTCCCATGACCACGACGCGTCCTGACACCAGAGCACTGTTCACAAAAGCTCATTTTAGTTGTCTTGTCTCACGGACCTTAATGACCGAAAGCTTTACAAGGTTATAAACAAGGTTTTAATCGTACAAAACACCCACTAAAGGACAGTCTTAAAAGACTTTAGACTGTTCAGCTCAGCTCAAACAGTTAAGATTTCCAGCACAACTTGTTCCAATCAAGCGACTTTTGCTTTCGGGTACGTACTTTTAGGTCTTACAATGATTGTCATGTTATGTTGTCCTCTGCACACAAAGAATGAATGTATGAACAAGTCGGTTAGTTGAATACAGTTGCTGCAGCACCAGTGTAACACATTGAACTTTATAAAAGAGGCCACAGAGCCAAGCTTTCTCTTCAGAGGAGAGGACCCATTCATTTTGACAATGCCAATGTTTCACCTACCATACCATGAAAGTAAAGTTTAACCAGATTGAACCCGGTGGCCGGTTCTGCTAGAGAGCTAATTAGTTTTCAGGGATTAAAGTCTGCATAAAGTTTTTAGATAACTGCAAATTTGGTAAAGACGGGCTGAAGGTCAATGAGATGTTCTAGTTTAAAATTTCGCTTACTACCAATTTTTGGGATTTTTCATTTCGGAAAGGTAAACTCAGGAGAATGGAAATCTAGTGAGCTTGGTGGGCAGAATCCCTGGACAGAATCTACAGGGTGTCTCAGAAAAAATGATCACATTTCTTTTGACTGCCCTTTCCGCAAATTTCGACTAAATAGGCTGATATTTGGGCTGTAGGTGCCACAATTCGGGGAATTTTATGTGTTAAAGTTTGGTGCACTAGGCTTGACTCATTCCCGAGAAATTTCAAAAAAAGTGAAATTTGTTAAATTCAATAGTGAAAGCCGGTCAACGAAAAATGGGAACATTTCCTTTTCCTGTATCTTTTCTAATCTTTGTCGGAATTGGATGAAATTTGGAGTGTAAACGCAGAAGTTCAGGGTAATTCATGTGTAAAAAGTTGACGCATGAACTCCAACGCTATCGTTAGAGTTTAGGCGATAATGTAATGTAACGTTTTTTCTGTGACCGGCTTTCGCTATTGAAATTACCAAATTTCACTTTTTTTGAAATTTCTCGAGAATCAGTCAAGGCTAGTGCACCAAACTTTAACACATAAAATTCCCCGAATTTTGGCACCTATGATCCAAATTTCAGCCTATTTGGTCAATACTTGCGGAAATGGCAATGAAAAGAAATGTGATCATTTTTTCGGTGACCGGCTTTCACTATTGATTTAACAAATTTCACTTTTTTTTGAAATTTCTCGTGAATGAGTCAAGCCTAGTGCACCAAACTTTAACACATAAAATTCCCCGAATTATGGCACCTACGGCCCAAATTTCAGCCTATTTGGTCAAAATTTGCGGAAATGGCAGTAAAAAGAAATGTGATCATTTTTTCGGTGACCGGCTTTCACTATTGATTTAACAAATTTCACTTTTTTTTGAAATTTCTCGTGAATGAGTCAAGCCTAGTGCACCAAACTTTGACACATAAAATTCCCCGAATTATGGCACCTACGGCCCAAATTTCAGCCTATTTGGTCAAAATTTGCGGAAATGGCAGTAAAAAGAAATGTGATCATTTTTTTGAGACACGCTGTACTAGAAACAGAGATTCATATTCATATTAATACTATTTTAGTAATTTAGCCAAAAACTTTTAATTCGACGCAAAGTTGATGGAATGATAGCCGTTGGATCCGGATATCTGGTCGGGTCCGATAAATAGGTATCTTCCATTCTACAGTTTGATAACGGATGCTTTCTGTCTGAAAACGATCGGGCCGGGCCAAGAGCTCGTATTAGTATGCGTATACATACGTCAGGTGCCGTGTTGCTATGACAACAAATAGTAATCATCAGAACTCGCACTCTTAGTTATATGAAGAACAGATGAGTCAATTTGTTTGTACTGGTTGCAGATGGGTGCCTGTGCTTCATGTATCACTTCCAAAATCAAGAGCAAACGAAGGTTCGTAACGTTGTCCGATTTTCATTGTATATAACCTTTATTATACCATGAGCTGATGAAAACTGAGTTCCACACATTTATTTTGTTTAGAGAAATCGTAATTGCTGCCTTTGGGCTGGATAATTCAGGGAAAACAACTGTTGTCAAAGCATTAAAGGGCGGTGAGACCTTTGTGTTCAACTGTTTTATTTGAACAAATACTTTTCTTCAGAACCGCTCAGTGATGTAACGCCTACTGTGGGTTTTTGTTCAGCCAATCTAAAACAACAGAAACACAAGTTTGATGTCATTATTTACGATGTCGGTGGTGCTGCCAGGATTCGGGATATCTGGTCTACGTATTTTCCAGAAGTACATCTTAGTCCCAACCCAAACCCTCTCAGTTTGGTGCAGACGCACTAGTAGTAACTGGATTGCACTCTAGTGTAGTTCCAATACCATAAACGGCGTTAAGTGCCAAACTGTTTATTGCAGATTTATCTGTAAAACTGTGAATTCTGAGTAATTGACACTAAAATGTAGGATAGTTATTTTCCCCAACCGTTAAAAATTTGTACCGCATGAGTTTCAGTTGATCAACTCAAGCCAGCCAAAGTACATAAACTTGGTTGAATTACAGACATAACATAATTGCTTTGGCAGTGTAGAAGATTAAAAGTAGCTGCAATGGCAAACCAGCCTTCTCATTTAGGTTTATGGTGTAATTTACGTAGTGGATGCCAGCGATCCGAGAAGACTGGATGAAACAAGGGAAACTTTTATGAGCGTACTCAAGCATTCTCAGATACAAGGGAAGCCTATATTACTGTGAGTTTGCGCTTTTGTAATTGAACTCAGTAAAATTGCAATGACATAGTTTTACTGTTAAGCTTATTGAATAAGCAAGATAGCGAAAGGGCACTAGACGAAGTGGATGCCGAGCAGCATATGGACCTGGCTCAAGCAGTCAACCGATACCAGTCCCATTGTCGCATTGTAAGTCTTAACACAACTTTACCTTTATTTCCGAAAACCGATTTCTTTATCGTACTGATAGTGTAAATAACACTGCAAGTTTTGTCAACACTGCTTTACCCTTGAGAGTAGTCCTGGTTCAGGCTTTAGTAGTTCCGCCTAGTACACTTTCACGTGCAACCTTTGCGGCTTGAGTAAGTGCGAAGACCTTCGAGCCGTGCAGGTTAAAAAAGCATTCTGGAGTTATGTTGCTTTTCTTTAGTTGTGCGAATAAAGTTATTATAACCATACATGTAACAGGTCATCGGCCGAAAGGGGGAGGGGGGTTGGGGGTCTGAGCCCAAATTTTGGGAGGGGTTTGAACACTAAAAAACGCTCAAAAATCGCAATTTTTCGGAAAAAAATCGTCAAAAATCGCTATTTTGGGCTGAAATACAGCTAAACAGTGCTGTTCGCAGGCTATTTTTGCAATTTTTGCATCTGAAATTGTAAAAAATCGCAAAAATTTACTCAAAAAATTATTTTCCAGAAAAATCGTCTCGGGGGGTTCCCCATCCGAGGGGGTCTGGCCTAAGTCGGGTGGGGGGGCAGACCCCCAGACCCCCTGTTACCAGTGCTTTAGAATAGAATTAGCTCCGCCCGCCTGTCTGTCATTACAGTATATTGGCATTGATTCAAGAAAAGGTAGTCAGGTCAGGGGTTATAGCCATGAGCCCGATTGGGCTGTGTTGTACATGGCTCAGTCTCAGTTACTTACAAACTAACAAATACAAAATACAAAATACAGTGCCACTATTGGCTAGCTTGCCGCTTCTGTTTTTATAAATAGTGAAGAGAGTTTACTGGGAATACACACTAAAAACAATGATTAAACGGATAGAAAGCCGGGTATTTGTACGAATCTTTCATCAGCTATGAGACAAAAGTGTTTAATAGCCATAGATAGCTATGACTTAAGAAAACACAGCTATCTATAGTTACAAGTTATAGATGGCTACATCAGTAGTCCATAGTGGCGCCTAGCCATGCATAGCTACAGGCAAATCGGGGTCATCATAGTTAAATTGTACATGGCTATAATCCACTGACTGAAAGATGTGAATGGTCGGTACTTTTTAGGAGACTTGCATAGCAACGAAGGGCACAGGCAAGCAGATAGACGCTAGTGTGAAGGCAGGTTACGTATGGCTGTTGGAACAGATTCATAAGTCCTACAGCAGTCTGCACACTCGGGTATCGGAAGATAAGGCTGCTGCCAAAGCCAAACAAGCGAGAGAAAGAGAGGAGGTGCTGAAGAGGGTCAAACAACGACAAGAGCAGCGAGAAGCCGAAGAACAAAACAATCGGTATCTACACCTACACGTACTAATATAATACAGCAGCTTTATACGTAGCTTTCGTCGATCGGTTTTACCTACACCTACAGTACTTCTTCTCAAAATTTCTGATGAAAACGGACGGACAGCGCAGCAAATGGATTTTTTTAAATGTATGCAATGTAGATAGAGCAGTTTTATGAGCCTGTCTTTGGCTCAATCGACCCTTGGTATTCAGTGAGGGGGGTTCCAGGGGGTCAGCCCAAAAGTTGAAAGTTTGAATTTCTTCGATTCCACCCAAATTAGGTGTGTCAGTAGCACCTGATCAGTTATATTGGATCTGATAAGATTACTCCGATTCGGCGCCCCGGGGTGAAGATACATGGTGAGGCGGCCAGGTTTTGTAATTTCTCCTTCCAAATGCAGATGACTAAGTAGCAGGCTGTCCTTCCTGGGAGGCAACAGAAAGAAAGAAAGAGAGGCAAGATCGATGTTGTCAGAGACTGACTCTTTTATGTGACAGAAAATCTGACCCTTAAACTTGAAGCTATAATGTCGATTTCATGGATACAAAAAATCACAGAGTTTATAGGGCTGAAGAATCGGAACAAGCGCAAACCGAAGTACAAAGAGGTGGCACCGACAGCCAACTAGCAGAAAGTGAAGAGAGCCAGGACACTGGGAGTTCGCAGTCGCAAAAGCCGTTCAGGAATCGAGTGTTGCCGTTTGAGCCGATGCCAGAAATCAGGGTGCGGAAGAGAGAAGCACAGTGACCGTGCCAGACTCGATCTGACAGTTTGTAGGAAGAAGCAACGTCGCAACGGTCGTTGGAGGAAACGCGGTCGGCGGGCTCAAGTCAGCGCACTGAATCGGCGGTCGGTTACGACGGCACATGGAGACACAGCCAAGTGGTGGGACTGTCGGGAGCGGCTGTGCCTCAACTGCCTCCCATCAGTCCGCAACCAACCCGACGGCTACCTCCGATCGCCAAAATTGATGCTCTTCCGGAAATACATGTACAAAACGGCGGAGTGAAACGAAACTCATTCGGTTATGAAAGCGAAACTATGAATCACAGGTTCTCCAGTGACGGTACCGACTACACCTTTGTAGATTCTGTTTGTAACCAGGTCTTTCAGAGGTCTCGCAACTCAGTGATATAACTCACAAACGAAAACGAAAGCGCAAGCGACTGCATAGATTTTCGCGTTCCAGCCCTGTCGCCGTGAGTCCGAGCGAATCAGACGACAGCGCCAGACGCTCCAAGAATACACCGAAACCTGTGGAGGTTCTGGAGAGATTGCCCTCTACCGGACCTCTACAAGGTACGTATGTGGGAGAGTAAATTTAGACACGTGTACCGCTGAACTTGTTAGATCAGCCCCTGTGGTCCTTGACCGAAGAAATTGAAACCAACTGCTGACAATGGCCGATCAGCTAGCCACCGAGACTTTCCATCATTGACTGTATAGTAGTACTTCTGCGTTTCTGCCCGTCTTCCGATCAGCAGCTGCTGCACGAGTCAGTTTCTGATTCGATTGGGTCAGGTGTATTCAGTCCGGAGCGAATCTTTGCAGTACAGCGTCCGAATCTTTCAATTTGTGAAAGCTTCATTTCCGAACTACGACCAACCAGACTCGATCCAGTCAGAGACTGATTGCTGATGTTCCTAATAGATCTATTATATCTGATAAAATAGTTGTATCAATGATCAACCTTTATCACGCAAACAACTCAAATCTTTCCAAAATACGCACAGGTACAGGAGTTGTGCAACAACTAGCACGGATGGGTTTGACACAGTGACAACAACTAATCGAACAGTCCGAAACCCATGTCCTCGTCGGACTCCTCTGATTCCTCCTGTTTCTCTTCCTTCTTTTCCTCTTTAGCTTCTTGAGCCGCCGCTCCTCCGCCACCACCACCACCAGCCGCTGCGCCACCAGGAGCTGAGGCCACGCCTACGCCACTGCTGATGTTGGTAATGAGGGACTGAAACCGAACAGCTAAACTCTGAGGTGGTTTTTGTCTATGCAACATTTCTATCTACACTAAACATGACCCTACTTCAAAAGCTAAGTGCTGTCACCAAAGATACAAAATGACCCAGACGTGTCGTACCTTTACATCAACGCCTTCAAGGGCTTTGGCGAAGAGTCCCGGCCAAAATGGCTCTACGTCCACGTGTGCCGACTTGAGGATGGTTCCGATTTTTTCTCCCGTAATTGCAACCTCGTCATCTTGCAGAATCAGAGCCGAATAAACGCAAGCCAACTCTTCTTTGGACGGCATTGTAGTTGTAAATACTTCAAAGCGTACTGTGCGCAGCAAACAACCAAAACAAAACTAACTCACTCAAGCTAAACACTTCAGTTGAAGTACGGAGCAACGGGAGTAAACCCGAAAATAACAGGAAAAGGCACATGAGAAAACAGTTTATCATAGAACAAAAAATTTCGACAAAATCGGTCATCACCTCCTATTTTGAAATTACCGGAGATTTCCACTTAGTATCCCACCCCACTTAATATCCCACTGGGATATTACATGGACCCTTGTTCCGCTTTATATCCCATGGGATATTATTTGGCGGCAATGTTTATGTCAAATTTGTAATAATTTTCTTTACACACGCATACTGTATGTATGATAAAACATTGTTCCGGTTAATATCCCATGCCGTTTCCAGTTAATATCCCATGGCTTTGTCCAGTTAATATCCCCGGGATATTAACTGGCGGCAATGTTTTCACTGAGAAACGTGATTTTCCGTGTTATATCCCCTGGGATACTAAGTGGAAAACTCCGGTACCCAGATCCTAGATACTTTCTCAATTCTCTGCCCAAGTGACCAAACAACTTGGCCTTGACGATCATAGGCTGTTTAGTGATGAGACCTTTGTCTAAAACCTTGTTGAACCCAGCTTTGACAAAGTCTACGACCTTGTCACGTTTGTAGCGGAGTCTAGTCTGCTCAGTTAAAAGAGTCAGTTCAGTTCACAGTCTATCAACGATTAGTACAAGGCAAAGAGTGCTGCAGGAGTGGTATTTGTTGATCCGATGATAGTGTTGACCTCCTGCCTTCCCTCGACCTCACGGTGTTTAACGATTCGCCCTTGACCTGACACACGCGCATGGTCGGCAGCAAGGGGGACAGCCGGGTGTCCATTCGTAGTAACCCTGGCCCTAGGTGCAAATTTTCGGAAGGAATCTGATTTTTTTGGCGAAATTTTTGTCTGAAAAATTGCAATTTTCGGTTAAAATTCAAATTTTTAGTAAAAATCAAACTTTCGATTAAGAAACTACTCAACATCTGCTTTCCGATAAAAACTTTTGTCCAAAAAATTTTCGATGAAAATTTGGCGTTTAGTGCGTACTTGCCAAAATAGGATTTATTTTGCTTAAAAACTGCACCAGGGGGCTTCCAAACAAGCATTTAGCAGAGTTTTATCTTTCTCTCCCCTGACCCCGATGCACATGCCCACGGAACTCGAGGGTTGTTCTGCGCTTGTACTACGGGATCTGAAATAAGTTTAAAAATCACAAAACGTCGTCGAATTTTTCGGATACAGCAGCTGAGTCAACTGTGTTGCATAGAGTGCAATCTCTACTTGGGGCAAATCAACTGGAATGGAATGGATGGATAGCCAGTGGTGAAACTTGCCAATCAAATCGTAGCAGAGTCTGCTCCATACATGGACCAGGGGGTCTGGAGCCGGGTTTATCAACCCCCCAACTTCGGCTCGACTCCCCAAGCCACCCCACCCACCCACCTGAAGCCGTCGACTTTTGTTCCTGCACCCACTCACCAAAATCGCCGCGACCCCCAAATCGGTAGGCGCACCCCCAAATATTCAGATTTTGACTATCCCAACCTATTTTTCCGGCCTATGTATCGTCCATAATTTTGGTCAATTTCAGCTGCAAAATTGTCAAAAAGGGAAAAATTTTGCATAATATTGCTTGGAAATAATGTTACGACGATATCAAAATTCGACGATATTCGATATTTTCAGTTGAATATCGATCGATATCGACATTTATAGATATTTACATATATGCAAGCACTGATGCAATCAGCGATCTAATATCAATTAAGTAGAGAATCACAGAAAAGGTATAGTGGCCCTTCTGAAGCCCTTCATTATGGCCTCGCCGGCCAGTGAGCCGACCCTCCGATTTAGTGTGGTATTGTGCGATACGTACCCTATACTGATGCGCCGGCCAGACTAATTATCGATTTGGCCGGCCACTGAGAGACCTAGACTGTTCAACTTTACCGAAAGCTGTCCTGTCCATTTAGGACTTTGACTTGAAAAAGTGTTTCGGATCAGGTGTATCTGGGGGAAAATCCGATTACAGATTACAAACAGAAATTAATGTGTTTAATGATTATAATTAATTATGTGTTTAATGATTATAATTAATTATAAATTAACGAGTTCTATAAATATCGATTATTTTTTGGCACAATTCTAAAATTTCAAAGTCAAATGGTCATGTCATACAGGCCGCGTCGTTGGCTCAGTGGGTAGCTTGCTGCCTCTGAGTCACGGCGGCCCCTGAATCCCTAGTGGTTGTAGTGGTTCATCCTCTCGGCGCGGCAAGTTTCTTGCTGCAAAGAGTTGGTCGTCGGCACAACGCTCCACCCAGGCCACCGAAAGCTGGTTACAGCGAGTAGATAAAATGGGAACCAACTGGATCTGCCATAGCACCGAAGTCGCTCCTACAGCATGCCAACTTGGAGAAAGAGCAATGACGTCAGGAGTTGTCCACGGAAACCGACTAGGCCGGGGGCCTCTCTCACACCAGGGGCGGACGTTGGGAGCCGACATACCATGACGTCAACGCGCCAGGGACTTTCTTTAGTACCTGGCGCCCAACAGCATGGCTAGAGTGGCTGGCAGTGATAGAAGGGAAACGTCCGAGATGACGAAACCACGGGGGTAGCGGAATGGACCTCGAGTCTGATCGCAGGCCGTAAGGCCCCCCGCAAATCGGATCGGATCGGTCATGTCATACATCATTTGAAAGCCCTTTGCCTGGCGAGTCTAATGATCACTACATCAGCATAGGGTAAGCTCCGGGGGGCCTGTTTTGCCAAATATAAAATACCTCTAGAAACGCATCAGCATAGGCACGCTACGAAGGGCCTCTTTTCCAAACATAAAAATACTCCTAGCTAGAGGGACGCATCAATATAGGGCACGTTCCGGAGTCGTACGTCATATGAAAGAAAGTCAATTAGTGTAGGCCGGCTGGGGTAATTCGGCACAAATTTTTTCATTGTAATATTGTGCCAGAACGAAAGAAGCTAGCTGAGTGCTTATCGCGTTTTTTGTAAAGCTTATGGTGTGAAGATGTTGTGTGCAAAATATTGGCTCTGTATCTGGAGTCAGTCTTGAGTCACAGGCAATCATTTAGCACTCGCTCAAAAAATTCAATTTTCGAAGCTGAATAAACCTAAAACTCGGTCAGATTAAAAATCTGCGATTAGGTTGATTTCATACAAATACCTTTTCGTGAAAATTTCACTAAAATTGGTGCAGCAGATTTTGAGATCGAGAAAGCCCCTTTTGGGGGCAAAATGGCACAAGGGGAATTCAGGTTTTGATCTAGATTTTGAACAAATGCTTAGTATATGTATCTTAAGCATCACCATGCTGATTTACACAGTAACCAGTTATTTTACGTTAATTAATTAACTAGCCGGTCGAACGGCCCAGCCGTCCCCCTTGATCTGCCGTTTATTTCTCTGTTCGGACATAGTGAATAAACTAAACTAAACTAAACCAATTAATAATTTTAATTAATCAATCAAAAATTGTTAATCAACTGCAAATTGCTTATTTTCTCGGTGGGTAAGCTTTTAGCAGTGTTAATAGGATGAAAACATTGGCATTTTTTACACGAAGGCTCGATTTAGCATATGTTTGTGTGCATGCAAATTATATGCATTTCTTTAAGCACTGTTACACATACAAAGTAGATTTTCTGCTTGAAGCAAAAGCTATAAACCTTCAAACAAGAGCTCCATCAAAGTATAACGCTAGAACTCTGCCTTTTTCAATTGCCAAGTAGAAAAACCAACTTATGTGGGGATCATATTATCTCAACGTTTAGAAAGCTGTAAAAGCCGCTACAACTGTAGAATGCTGGCAAAAATTGTACTACAGACTCAGATGAAGTGGATGTAATCGTAGCATTCCTTAAGATGGGGCTGTCAGGCTTCAAAATCAAATTTTTCGCGTTGTGCCGAATTGCGGCACATGAATAAAATCGAAAAGGAATCGCTCGCCATTCGTTGTAGAATGGTCGGAATGGCTTCAAACCTTTTGCACAGTGTAACTAAGAAAAATTGAAAAATTCCGGACCGAAAATCAGGTTACTGCTGCTAAGTTGGGCCCACATATTTTTTAAAAATTGAAAATGGTGTGCCGAATTACCCGGGCTCACCCTAATTAATATAGGTAATATAGTCCATTTCTGACCTTTCCTGATTTTCCCCCCCAGTTAGGTAGGGTAGGCCGGGGTAATTCGGCACAGGGGGGAATTCGGCACAAAATTTTTTATTGGATAATTGCGTTCGAACGAATGCAGCTAGATGAACGGTTAATGCAGTTATGTAATGCGTATTGTGTGCTGATATAATGTATAAAATATTAACTCTATCTGCTTAATCAATCGTGAGCTACAGGTCATTGTTTGACACCAACTCAAAAAATCCGATTTTTGAAGCTGAATAAACCTAAAACTACATTAGCTCGGACGGATTAAAAATCTGCAATTAGGTTGGTTTCCTTCAAATATTATTCACTGAAAATTTCACTAAAATCGGTGCAGTAGTTTTTGAGAACCGACGACCCGCTTTCGGGGGCAAAAATGGCACAAGTAGACACGCAGGTTTTCGCATCATTTTGGAATGGAAAACCTGTTGACTACGGTAGTTGAAGTCAGTTTTCCCGCAAAAAATCGGTTTTTTTCAAAACTTTCGTTCAAAAATGGTTATTTTTGCTTAGTTTATGTATTTTAAGCATCACCATGCTGATTTACACAGTAACCAGTTATTTTACGTTAATTAATTAACTAATTAATAATTTTAATTAATTAATCAAAAATTGTTAATCAACTGCAAATTGCTTATTTTCTTGGTGCGTAAGCCTTTAGCAGTGTTAATAGAATGAAAACATTGACATTTTTTACACGGAGGCCCGATTTAGCATATGTTTGTGTGTATGCAAATTATGCATTTATTCAACCACTGTTACACATACAAAGTAGGTTTTCTGCTTGAAGCAAAAGCTAGAAACCTTCAAACAAGAGCTCCATGAAAGTATAACGCTAGAACTCTGCCTTTTTCGATTGCCAAGTAGAAAAAACCAACTTATGTGGGGATCATATTATCTCAACGTTTAGAAAGCTGTAAAAGCCACTACAACCGTACAATGCTGGCAAAAATTGTACTACAGACTCAGATGAAGTGGCTCTAATCGTAACATTCCTTAAGATGGGGCTGTTAGGCTTCAAAACCAAATTTTCCGCGTTGTGCCGAATTGCCCCACCGGTGGGGTAATTCGGCACATGAATAAAATCGAAAAGGAATCGCTCGCCATTCGTTGTAGAATGGTAGGAATGGCTTCAAACCTTTTGCACAGTGTAACTAAGAAAAATTGAAAAATTCCGGACCGAAAATCAGGTTACTGCTGCTAAGTTGGGCCGAGATATTTTTGAAAAACTGAAAATGGTGTGCCGAATTACCCCGGCTTACCCTACACCTAACCCAGTGTTTCTTTAGCTTTGACTGATTAGTTAAATCGGAAATCCGATAATCCGGAAAAATGGCCTTTCTCAATTTCTCGGATAAAAACGAGACAATAGCCGATCTACACATATATGCACGACTGCACCTTACCTATTTTTGATATGAAAATAATCGCCGCAGTGCCCGGCCTTCCCATTCTTGTCACGTTGATCTGATTAGCAGGACCAACCACCGACAGTTCGTTTCTATTTGCACCCAACAGAAACAGACCCCAAACCAATCAATAAAAACAAAAAATCAGGGGCGGCCTGTGTATCTCCGGATCAATGTGCGATCAGCACTTACCCAATATTTACCCGGGTAGAGCTAGAGCAATTTACCAGAAATCAAACAAAATTTACCCGGCCCGTTAGATTTATTGACCGATCGCCAGAGGTCTTAGCAAACAGTAAAAAAACGTCGGAACAGCAAAAATTCCCCGTTATTTCTGAAAATTATGACTGCTTCGTTAGAAGTACTGGGAGTAAACGTGTTTTTCAGTGTTTTTGCTTCGATTATTCTGTAAGTCTAAGTCATTCTACACTCATATAATGAAATTTCCTAGTTTTGCCTTACATAAAAAACTTCGATAACTAGAAAAAGAAAATTCTGCATAATTTTCACCATTCGAAGGCGCATTTCTCACGAATGTCGGGTCGTAGCCACAAATGCTATAATACACCAAGCTGTAGCAAATCGATAGCGCTACAAGTGTGAAATAAAAAAACTGCGTAGTTCCAGTCGAGCTAGGGCCGGCCAAATGGGATCGAAAAAATTTTTTGCTCAAAAATTTTTTTGTACAGAAAATTCTTAATCTACTCTAAAAGTTACCCAAAAGGGGCCGTCCATAAACTACGACGTTCAAAAATTCAAAATTTTGCACCCCCACCCCCCTCCGACGTTTACCGACGTTTTCATCATCACCCCCCAAAAAAATTTCGACGTTTGGGAGGACCCCCCCCCCCCGAAATAAAATTTTCGATTTTTCGTTCAAAATCTGAAGCTGCTTTTCTGACTGCGTAATCACAAATGAATAATAGAAAAATTTATGCCTGTGCACATACGTATTTACCAGTTAGTTTCACCAATCTTTCAAGAATTTATTTAACTTTCAGTTAAAAAAGAGTCATTCAAATCGGTTGAGATTTGCGGTTGCCACAGTAAAAAATCCGCTGGGTTGTTTTAATCACTCTGGTTCGTTGCCAAAATCAGTGTTTCAAATTTGAGGGCAAATATCTCGAGAAGCAAGCAGAGCATTTTAACGAAAACTCTACCAATCGATAATTTATTTGTCTTTCATTCAAAAAAGATTTATTCAAATCGGTTGGGATTTACGGTTGCTTAAAAGTCTGCAGGGTTGTTTTTTTGCACATCCTGTACAAATCACGCTAACATACTGTGTGTACGTTGTACAACTACAAAAATGTGTCAAAAACCGTTTGACTTTCTCTGCATTCTTGCTTATTCTGCAATCGTCAAACCTTACCAAAAAAGGCCAAAAATACGTCAACGTTTTGCCTCAACCCCCCACCCCCCTCCGACGTTCTGCGACGTTTTTCGGGGTACCCCCACCCCCCCTCTCTGAACGTCGTAGTTTATGGACGGCCCCAAAGTCCCGGTTTTTACGTAAGTCTCAACTATTATTAGTACGAAAAAAAAATTGAGTTGAAAGTTTTGGTCCCATAGTAAAGCGAGCCGATTTTTGAGGGCGTATTTCTTGGGAACGGAGCGTCAAATCCATAAGTCCTTTGCAGGTTTAGCATAATCTGGAATGTCTATTAGTGCATCAACGCACAGCCCTCTACGCAAAAGCTCGATTTTCAACTTGGAATAGGAGTAAGGGACAAGACTTGATCGAATCAGAGACTGACTTTTAAAACACGTTGTGCTATAATAAGGTCATCCGAATGTTCGGCTTTTTACGTCTGGTCATTCGTATATGCATATAGAAGACTCTGTTTCAAAGCACTGCTGAAGCCAAAACAAGCTAAAATTGCATTTGGACCGCTTTGGTACAGACCGCATAAACAATGGGCGACTTTGGTCGGGAAATACCATCGACCGACCAAAAATTCACAACTTAAATTTTTTCGCAGCAGCCGTTCGCAGCAACTGGTAAGGGTGTGGGGCGCTGAACTTAGTGCAATTGGCAGAAACTTTTCCAGGTGATATACCATACATGTAACAGTGGGGGTCTGGTGGGGTCTGCCCTCCACCCGACTTAGGCCAGACCCCCCCCGATGCCCCCCGAGACGATTTCACCGACCCCCCTCCGATTTTTCTGGCAAGTAAATTTTCGAGCAAATTTTTGCAATTTTTTACACTTTCACAGACAAAAATTGCCAAAATCGCCTGCAAAACAGCACTTTTTAGCTGTATTTCAGCCCAAATTTGCGATTTTTGGTAATTTTTAGCCAAAATCGCGATTTTTCTCGATTTTTGAGCGTTTTTTAGTGCCCACCCCCTCCCCCAAAATTTTGGCTCCGACCGCCCCCCCCCGGCCGGCGCCAGACCCCCCCAACCCCCTCCCCCATCGGCGGATGACCTGTTACATGTATGTGCTATACTTCCAATGCGCTCTGGGCTTTCACTCAGTCTTTTATGGCCAACTCCGAATCGCCATGCCGAAATACTATTTCAAGAATCGGCCGATTCAGTTGCGGCATCAGAAGCACTTTCTACAATCTTCAGCCACTCCCGGGTCTCGGTACCAATGAAGAAAGGTTTACTAGTAATGAAATACATGCACTGTTCTTTTTAGACTTCGTGCATCCTGTTGCCCACTAACACTCTTTCTGCACAGTTCAATTATACTAACATGTATGCTGCCTTGCTTGGGCGACAAAATAAATAAATAAAAAATAAAAAAATAAAACAACAACCAGAATAATGAAAATACTATACATAACTCTTCAATACGTACGTAAAAACGTACAGTTGACAAGTTATTGACAGTAACAGAAAAGACCACCATTCAACAGTGCTGAAACAATCGCCAGAGCGTTTATTTTAACTGAAAGCCGAAAAGAGATCAGATCAAAGACACAGCCAAAAGACCAATGGTGAAAGAGATACACGAGTTGTGGTAGTCAGTAGTTCAAATCACAGAGTTGCACGGGCATTAGTAGTGGGCCGAGTTTCAAACAATTCGATTTGGGGTAGTTGCGTTACGTAACCAAAGGTTTCGTGATGACGACAAAGATCACTGAAGCTAGAAAACGAGGCGCTCTGTTGTCCGCCGCCTGCGTCCACAAAGAAGCGCTGCTCGCCGTCTCTTGCTACGTGGAAAAACTGAATACCGCCGCTCGTTGTACGATACGCCACCAGTAGAGGCAAGGTGCTCTCAGATGAGTCCCCGTCGTGAAAGAGTTTGAAATCGCCAACTCGATTCACCGCCTCAGTCAATGCTTTCTTGGTACCAACGCCCACATAGCGACTTAGCTCACGCAGCTCCGGCCTCTTTCCGTACTCCAGCGGCTTGTTGCTCGGCGCCCCTTTCCAGAGTGGCTGTTTCATCTGAAACCTGGTGTAAACTTGTGTCTCTTGTTAGTCTCCAGGCATACTTACGGCGTCTAACGGCGGAGTAGTGCAGGCGTCTTCAAACCGTTCGGTGGGCTCTGGACTGGCAGTTTTGGAGAAGTACCGTTGCTTGTCCTGCAGTCTCCGTTGGCGCACTTGATCTGCAGTGTCGAGCAGTTGTGGGGGCACCGGGCAAATGGTGGAGAGCGAGCTCAACTGAGCTGGGCGGTTGTACAGCTCATTGACGTGTTGCAGTTGAACGCGCAGCTGATTGAGCACCGTCAATAAATTGGTTTCAAGCGTTATGCTTTCCTTCGCTCCCTCCGCTCCGCACTTGCCCAGTGTAGACATCAATTGTTGCAATTCTCGTGACAAAATCTCCACTGACTTGCACGACTCCAATACACTTTCTTTGAGACCGTATATCACCACCACTGAACGCAGCAAACGAGAATTCAAGTCGGCTAAAATGGTCTGCAGTACGTAGCTAGCAGCAAATTGCTCAACGATCACCACGTACCTTCGCTATCCTTTGCATCCTTCTTTGGTTTCGCCTTCTCAATCAGTTGCGTGTACTTGTCGATCATAGCAGGCACAGCCACCGCTTTGTCGGGCTGCTTGAATGATTTGGTGTCAACGCCGAGTTCGCTCAGCTGTTTCATTAGATTGGTGTAGACATGGGATGCGAACTGTTTCAGTGGCTCTTTGCCCGCTGTCTTTTCAACGCTGCGCGGCGCTGGCTTCAGCTTGGCCATGGCAGCAGGTCGAGCCAATGGAAAGCCGACTGTCGAGGACGGCGGAACCTTAAATGAGCTGAGAGACACGCGCGTTCCCGCCGAACCATCCGACTCTATCACACGCACCACCTTCACCTTCTGCACCCGTCTCGATTGTTCCGCAGTCACCGCCATTCCAACACAACACAACACAATGCGCAGTAGTTATGACCACTTGGCAGCAAGATCACAGTTTTATGAACAAGCAACCAAGAAACTTGTCTAGTTCCCTTTTTCGGACATACAGTAGATGCAGCGTACCAAAACAGATGTTGCAGTACACTAAGCCAATTACAACTTGAGAAGGAGCTCAAGTTCTCCACACGTAGTTGTCCTGGCTCTTGGTGCAAACTTTCGGCGGCAAATCCAAATTTTAGCCGGAAATTTAAAATTTGGTGGTAAATTTCAATTTTCTGCTAAAATTACAATTTTTGAGTAAAAATCAAAATTTTGGTTTATAAAACTACTTAAAATCTAGTTTTCCAACTAAAATTTTGTCCGAAAACCGAAAATTTAGGGTTCAGTGCATAAATGCGCCAGGGGTCTGGGCTTTGCCCATTTCCACTTGGTCTCGACCGCCCAAACGACCCCACCGACTCACCTGAAACGACTTTTGTTCCTGACCCCATCCACCAAAATGGCTACGTGCGACCCCCCAAATCGGTAGCTCCACCTCAAATTTTTTGACCATTTTTGCTAATTTCGGTCAGAATGGCAAGACCAATCAATTGCTGTCCGTCCCATCACTACACCCACGTTTTACCCATAAACAATGGACATTATGAATTTGTACATGTAGTTTTACTCTGATCTTTTGCAAGAACAATACACGTTTCCTTTCCGTCCGAAATCTCTACTATTTATGGATAAAACGTAATCGTACAGTGATGTTGTGTTTCACATCAATCGATTCGTCTTGCCATTCTGCATCAGACAGTGTGCTCTGAATAACAATTTTGTTTGGTTGAAAAGGTATAGGAGGCTCATCGGGCGCTGGTCTATATTATTATGCTTGTACATCTTCAAATTGAGAATTCTTTATGATTTGCGGACTCAACTGACCAAGGCGAATCAAATGGATAAACGCTTGGAGCTGAGCAAAATTTGGAATTCTAGCAAGAACAAGCCATTTTTGAAGCAAAAATCAGTGTCACTTTGAGAAATTTAATTTTCCATGCGGAAAACGTGGTCGTAGAAGTAGGGCCCGACCGGATATCCGGATCCGGATCCGATATTTCTATGTTGATAGTCGCCTTGTTTTTGCTAATTTTTCATCTAATTAAAAATAAAAAATCTAAAATAAAAAAACGAACTATGAGGCAAGTTTATACTGTAAATCTGTACTTTACAGAGATCAAAGCGTCTCTTTTCAGTTGCAGAATAGAGATGAATGGCTTGAGACTCTAAACTCAATCCGCAAAGAATGGAAATCTCAACTGAGATTTTTCAAATTCATAATTTTTTAGTTTGTAAAACTAGGACAGGTCTACCAAAAGGTCGGCTAAGTATACCACATTAGAGAGAACAAATTTGAACATGCAAACATAATTTAGCCAAAAGTCTGTGATGTCAACCATTTTTATCTAAAAATTACGAAATGAGCTGAACTTTCATGCCAAACTGTGTTTCCCCTTCTGTTTTTTTTCAGATGAGGTCTGTATCTGTAAAATAGATATGCCTAATAAATGCTAAAGATTGCATAGACATTCCAACCAAACTCGAAAATGCTTGGAAAGCGTCCAGTTATCAATTTCTAGCCGCGGTGATAAAATATGCAAATATGCAAAAAATATGTACATAGGGGGCGTGCAAAAATTACGTAATGGCATGTGGGGGGGGGGTTCGCCAAAAGATTACTAATCTTACGGTGGGGGGAGGGGGGTTGACGACTTCATTACGTAATTTTTTTAAGTGCAGAAATCACTGAAGTGGTCATAATTTTAATTGTTTTTACGTACACTACATGTACATGTAGTCTCAATTTGAAGCCATTGGGCTTACATTTTCTCAAATTCACTTAGATGAACGCTTAGATTAGAGAATAGCTACGTTTAAAGTCAAGGCTTTCCATTTTTTTCAAATGCTAGCTAAATGGCAACAGTGACTTTTGACATCGGTTTGATAAGAGTTTAAAAGGGTATAGCACTTATCGACTCGATCTTTTACAGGGTTCATGTGGCTTTTTCCGAGCAAAATTTCCTGACCAAAGTCAAATTTCCCTGTTCAATCAGAGTGAGAACATTCTAACAAGGGTGAGAAGTTTTTAAAAATTGGCTCTGAAAATCGCATTTAAACGGTATTGTGAGGGTAAAATTTACAGTTGTAGCAGCTGTGGAAAGTCAAAAGTCCCATTTTCAAAAGGCTGGAGTGTAAAGCCCTTTGGGCGAGAGATGATTCTACTGCTATCAATTTTTTCCCTGACCGGACACCAAATTCCCTGAATTTTCCCTGATTCCCTGATTTTTTTAAAATTCCCTGACTTTTCCATGACTCCCTGACTTTTCGGGTCCCGCACGAACTCTGTTTTATGACCATCGATCATCAGTCAAGTGATATGGTGGCAGCACCCCCAAAATCTATGATAAAAGAAAAATTTACTTTCAATTTACTTCTAATTTACTTGTAATTTGCTTCATTGACTATTCGATCTGTGGTAGTCTTGGCTCTCGCATGTTACTTTTGTGTGATTCTACTATGCCTTTTCTGTCTGTCTATTTAACCACAGAATGTACATATGATCTCACTGTTGAGAATGGAAACCCAGCTGCAATGCAGCAGATCATTAAACACAATTTTCTCTGAAATCTTAGTTGGAATCCTATACTACGCATAGAATGTGAAGCTACAGTTGTCGTGCAACCATGCCATACATCACAGGTCATCTGCCCAAGGGGGACGGAGGCGGTTGGGGGTCTGGCGCCGGCTGTGGGATCTAAGCCCAAATTTTGGAAGGGGTTGGGCACTAAAACCCTAAAAAATCGTCAAAATCTCAAATTTGGGCTGAAATACAGCTAAAAAGTGCTGTTTTGCAGGCTATTTTGGCTGTTTTTGTGTCTGAAATTGTAAAAATCGCAAAAATTTGCTCAACAAATTACTTGCTAGGAAATTGGAAGGAGGTCGGGAAAATCGTAAAGTGAAAAGTACTGGGTGTCCAGAGAGCTGTTCGAAAAAGCATGTAGACGAGCTCATACTGTATCTAGCGACGTTAGACTACGTAACTTTCAGTATCGTGTTGTGCACAGGATTGTTCCCACCAAGCAGTATTTGTATTACAGGAGAATAGTGGAAGATAAGCAGTGCAAACAGTGCCATTTAGGAAGCACAGACACAGTTGAACATATGTTATACTGCTGTCCACTTGCAAAACGAGTATGGAGAATGCTGGAAGCACTCATTTACGACGTGGACCATCAACAGATTTCCTTCGATCTGATTTCTGCGCTTTTTGGTCAAGAGTATGACTTGCACGTGGATTCAAAGGTGTTGAACTTGCTAGGTATTTACACAAAGCAGTTTATCTATAATTTATCAAGAAATGAAGTCAAAGAGCTGTCAGTCATGACGTTTCAACACTTTATCAAGGCTAGTTTAAAAACTGCATTTTTTGCAAACAAAATGCTAAAAAAAGAAGATGTTTTTAAGCAAACCTGGGATAAATATCTGCGTTTCTTTGACGTACTGAGTCCATAACAGGAGGTCTATCATTTATTCTAAATTAATCAGTGCTAAGAAAACTGCTCTACCTACAAACAAACAGTGACATCAGATCCAGCTGCTAGTCATCTTTATGTACTGACCATTGTACTAATCTTATTTTAAATATTAATCAATAAAACACTTTCGTTAAAAAAAAATCTATGATAAAACACTTTGGTTTCAACTTTAACAAAAAGCCACCCAATGATGGCTTCTATCTAAAACTAAGACTATGCGTACATTGTACATGTATGTATGTAGTTGTAGCTCATCAATATAGAAAACGAAGAAAATTTATCAATTGTTATTGTATACAGATGTTATTTTATTAAAAACGTCATTTTACATGGAATTGAACTAAAAAATTTGGGCTCTATCTCTTCAAAAAATTGAAATTTCGGGGGGGGGGGGGGGGGTAGCCAAATTATTACGTAATTAGGGGTGGGGGTCAGAAAATTATTACGGGCGATTATCCGGGGGGAGGGGCGGTCCGAAAATGGGCAAAAATACCATTGCGTAATTTTTGCACGCCCCCATAACTCATTTTTCATGCATATGATATATGCAATATCACATGCATCGCAAAAACCCGATATTATACAACCATAGTTTGAACTACAATTATTAGATGTTGTTTTGAATCAACTGTTATAGAACAAAGAAATGTATATATATGTGGTTTATTGCATTCTAAAAAATTTATAAGTTGATCAATGATATCCGGCATATCCGGATCCGGATCCGGTAGAAATTTGTATCCGGTCGGGCCCTACGTAGAAGAACGTTTCGTGCACCAACCGAATCGTTTCGTCGTGCCGCATCAGTGTTTGCTCAGAATCTCGATTTTCGATTGTCAATGGATAATCGCTTGGAGCTGAGCAAAATTTGGAATTCTAGCAAGAACAAGCATCAGAGTGTTTGCTCAGAATCTCGATTGTCAATTTATTGGAAACAAATATCAAGAAACATAAGGGATGTGGAAGGGTGAGAAAGAGCCCTTTAGAAATCCGGTCAGTAGCATAGACACAAAGCTTAAGATTTGGAATTGAATGTCATTTTTTTTAACTCAGAAGACAAAGACGTGTCGATTGGTGTGCTCGCTGACTCAATTACTTTGTAGCTGTCATAGAAAGGTACCACAAGTGCCAAAATTGAGCGCAAAACGCGTACGCATGTTTGACACGCTATTTATGCGGCTAGAATTGATCAATTCCGGGTGTTAGTGGTATCAGTAACATTGTACTCAACGAGTTCTTTCATATGGTGTGGACAGTGGGCCGTTTGCATGAAACTCTCGCAAGTTGCGATATCGCAAGTGGCCGCGACTCTCGCAACTTGAGTTGCGAGTCTCGTAAGTTGCGAGAGCGCAGGGGTGCGTTGCACGAAACTCTTTTCACTCTCGTAAAGTTGCGAGAGCAGTTGCGAGATCGCAAGCTGTAGCGAGAGCATGTAAAATTGTGATTCTGACCATTTCTTGCAATATTTGCTACCTCTTCCCGTCGGAATTTGACGTTTTGGTGTAAAGATGAACACTACACGCACCAGTGCTGATACATGTAGACGAAAACAAATATGATTTTAATTTATTTATTTCGTTCGCGGAGCAAGAAAAGTAAAATGACTAAAGGCCTCCACAAAACAGATTCTGGTTAAAAAAAGCGTGACGCAGAGTTTACTGAAAAATTCATTTAACAGATTGCACCAGTACTACTAAACTTATGCTAAAGTATGCATTGTAGTTTAGGAAATTTTAGATGGGGTTTCAAGGTAAAAGCTACGGTAACGCTGAGCTGTTATAAATGTGCAATTCTTAGTTGCTACACATCTTGGGCTTTACAGTCTCTTTCCCGCAGCACGTTTATACAATATATAGTACCTACGGTATGTAGCGAACTAATATCGGCTTACTAAAGTTAGTAATGTGCACCGGCACTGGGTCATTGCAGATTTTCGGCGGGCCGGCGGGACAGCATTTTCAGCCGCCGTCCTTGGGCGGACCGGGCATACTGTATACCCCATCAGTGATGATGCCTGCCGACCAGGCGGAGAATATGTGCTCATGCACATCTCTACCTACAGCTCAAACGGTCATCAATTGCTGAATTTCACCGTACGTACAGTAGCAAGTAGTGCTTTTCAATCCCAAAATGTTTTCATATCTTTGACAAAGCTATTTTTCGCGTTAGTTTCAAATTCTGCCTTGTCTTTGTTCTTAATGAAAAATCAGTGCCAAAAGCTCAGTCAGTAATTTCTTGATTGTTTCACTTTAGCTGTAGAAAAGCAGTTAAGTCCGTTTAGAGTCTTTTGTTTACAAATAATTGTTGCAAAAATGCGTTGATGCCGTCCTCAGCTTTCTACTAGGCTTGGGCAAGTTTAAAATGCAACAAAATGCGAACTGGAGCTCTTTAAAGCCTTTAGATTCCGTTAACAGTGCGCTCTCGTAAACTTTGTGGACCGCCTCTTGCTCTCGCAGGATTTGCGATGATCGCAGCGATTTGCGAGAGCGCCAATTTTTCATGCAACGGTCAAAACTTGCGATAGCCAACTTGCGTGACACTTGCGAGAGCAGCGGCCAGTTACGAGACTCGCAACCACTTGCGAGAGTTTCATGCAACCGGCCCAGTATCTGCCTAGTTCATTTTGCCAAAAAGTTATGACCAATTCAGTAACGACAAAATTTTCGGATCACATTCAGTTAGGAAAAACGCTGCACATTTTCACAAAAAACGAGTCTATAGTGAACTTGTGCACACTGCTAGAAAGCCCATTCTCTCAGCTACACAACGCACCCAGTCCATTGTCGATAGCTTAAGGAATGCGCGAACGGTAACCGTTTGAACGCCGGCCCGCATCATATGTCGAGATTTGGTGTAGTTGTGCCCCCCCCTGAGCAAGACAGACATGCCTCAGAAATACTGACTTTTATGCCAAAATTTATGAGAAGGTAGAAAATGCAGAAACAGATCACTCCGTACACTTGGCCAACTTCAGTCTCGGCACTATGTTCATTGACTGCAGCTCTTGAAAGAGCAGCTTACACGCGTACGGGATGGTAATAGTAGACATGTGCTGCGAACTCCTGCACGCCTGGCACCAACCTAAACTTGCTTAGTTGCACTGTAAACTTAGCGTAGAGATGTGCACAGGCCTGGTAGGGGTGACAAAGATTTTGACGGGCTCGGGTCGGGCCCAAAAATTCGTCAGGCCGGCCGGGCCGGGCTATGACAAAAAAGTTCGGTATATATTTAAGATAGAAAATGCAGTGAAAAAGTTAAAAACTGAACCTAAATTACCTGGCCGGGCCGGACCAGAGAGCTTAATGGGCTGAAAAAACAGGGCCCGTGCACATCTCTAACTTAGCGTGTATGTGACAGACCGGAATAGCCTAACAATCCGCACTCTCCACAAACGTCCACTTGGAAGGCGTCGCTCGACACCATCAGACGCTCCATCAGCAACATACTGGCCCCGTAGGCAATCAAGCAGTCACGTTCCATCTCGCCCAGTCTCAGTCCGCCCTCCTTAGCTCGGCCTTCTGTGGGCTGCCGAGTCAGCACAGCTCTGCAAACAACGCACGATGCTCTACTAATCGGTCATCTGACACCCTACCTCGGTCCTCTGGCTCGCGCATGCATCTTGTCGAGCACCATGTGCTTCAGTTTCTGATAATAGACCGGTCCAAAGTAGATGTAGGCAGACAGACAGTTACCCGTGATACCCGAATACAGAACGTCTTTTCCCAAATAATTGTAGCCGGCCGCAATCAGCTCCTCACTTACGGCATCGACTTTGTCGCCGCCGAAACAAGTGCCGTAGTGAAACCGACCGTTTTGAAGTGCTGATTTGCCTAAATTTATTATCGACTTAACTCCTTCAGATCAATACCTACCACTAGTTTTTGTTACACTCTACGCAGATTGTGAGACTACGACACATACTGAACAGCACATAGACACCAAGAACCTTGGCTGTTCCAAAAGGACCAGGCGATTAGGAAACGGTAATGAGGTAAAACCCTAATAATACCAGAGAGCAGCTCCATCAGTTTTCCAACAGTCATACGAGAGGGAAAGCCATGAGGATTCATCACCATGTCAGGCACCATTCCCTGGTCGTTGAAAGGCAAATCCTCCTGCCGAGCGATCAGGCCACACACACCCTTCTGTCCGTGTCTGCTGCTAAATTTGTCTCCGAGCTCTGGTCTGCGCGTCTGTCTCAGCAGCACTTTGATCAGGTGAGCTTCGTCCTGATTCGACGAAATCATAACTTTTTCTGCGTAGGACGGTTCCGAGCCTTTGTACGAAATCGGACAGTCCCGATACTCGCTCATACGCATGGCAGGTTGAGACGCCGACGCACCAGACTGCTGCTGACCGCTGAGTGGGTCTGAGCTTGGCACTGGCATCTGTTTATTAAGCATCACCTCAACAACACACTTCTGTTCGATGACACCTTCCTTCTGTTAAACAGATACCTGTTTATTCAAAACTCTGGCACCGGCCCGAATTATGCCGTCTCTGTCAAGGGCTGCGTGCTTCCTCAATGCTTTGCCAGTGTTTTCCTCGTACGACGGTCCCATCAATCTGTCGTACTGCAGAGAGGCGTAATGTTTGAGAGTTCCCTTGCTGTTCTTGTACACCAGACATCGACCGTAACCTGCCAATTTTGGATAAAACCAATAGAATAAGCAGTCGTACTACCTCGGTCCAGCGACGCTCGGTTTAAAACAAGCGCATCCTCAATATCGTATCCGCTGTACGACATCACGGCTATCGTGGCATTTTGGCCGGCAGGTAACTTCTCAAAGTTAATTAGTTCGATTGTCTGAAAGAATAGATCAATATGCATGTCCACTACACGCAAGCAGCTAAGAGTGCAATTACTCTGGTCTTGACTAGCGGTTTCTGCGGATAAACCAACAAGTACATAAGGGTATCGATTCGATTGCGCTGGTTGTAGGCAATCGTACCTATGGCTTGTTTTCCCATGGCGCACTGGTAGGTGTTGCGCGGCGATTGGTTGTGGTTGGGATAGGGGATCAGACCAGCACACACACCCAACAAGGCAAACGGCTCCACTTCCAAATGCGTCGTGTCCGGCTGAATTTCTGACGGATACACTGCCACCGAAGCGTCGTTCTCTGAAAGAGGGGCTAGCGAACTTCGGCCACAAGTAATAAATGCCGGTCTACCTTCATTCACGTCCAGGTACTCAACCAAGCCGTCGTGCAAGAAGTCGTCGAAGGTTCGGCGGCCCTCTCGCAGCTCCAGCAAGTGCTGTTCGGTGACCAGCGGACGCCGGTTGTCTACGATTATGTACGGTCTGCAGAGTCGTCCGCCGTCCGACGAAATGAAGACACTGCGTTGGGCAGCGTTGGTACAGATGCTCACAAACTCAGTCAGAAAACCGGTGCGTCGCACTGCGCGAAAGATCTTGACCAACCGCTGCGGCTTGCTTGTCACTCCCAACAGATTACCGTTCAGGAACACAATGTGTTTACCTCTGCAACAACAGGGTCGCAGGTTAGCTATGCACTATTCTTTTCCAGTTCACCTCTTTAGGCTTACAACGACTTTTGTTCGTCTATGTGTACATTAAAGTCTTTGTCTGTTTGCCCCTGCTTAACAAGACATACTCAAAGAGCGTCAACAAGCTAATGGGATAGAGGCGGGCGAGTTTTCGCGGAAACCTATCACTTAAAAGTGAACTACTGAACGAGGTTCCGAAAGGGGCACCGGGCTGCAGCTGCGTGTAAAATCAGCTTACTGTTTGAAAACAAATCTGCATTCAACTGGTTGCATAAAAACTGAAACGCACTTTTGATGCAATTCTAGTGGGCTGAGGAAGTGGATATCCTCTACTCCAGCTGCGAATGCCAGCTGCACGATAGGCTTTTCATCGGTATCGGTGGTTATGTGCGTCATTAAAGCCAAATTCTTGACCAGTCCGCAGCTCTCTCCCTCGGGTGTGTCGGCCGGACAGAGCATGCCCCACTGCGACGGCTGGAGCGAGCGCGGACCGCTGACTTTGCGCGTCTTCTCAAAAGTGGAGTTGATGCGCGTCATCATGCCCAAGCAGGAGATGTAGCTGAGACGGGACAGCACCTGGGTGACGCCTTGTCTCTCCATGCGAAACCGCTTCACCACCCAGTTGCCGGTGGCCAAGGCATTGGTCAGTCCGGTAGTGATCATATCCTGCCGAATGTGCTTGGTAATGTCGAACGGAGAAGCTCGATGTTTGGGAATGGTCTTGTTGGCGATGACGCGCAGGTCGTTGTTGAGTCGTTTCAGCAGATCTTCGAACAAGAGCGCCATCAGCGAGCCGGCCAGCTCAAGACGCTTGTTGCCGTAGAAGTCTGGGTCGTCCACTTCCGCTTCCCCGAACTCCACCTTCAACATACAAATATGGTCTTTCAAACCCAAAGCCGTAATTTCTGATTCGACAATGGTTGATTACATACGGCCACATTGCCGTACATTTCTTGCCAATTTTATGTACAAGTCTAAAGTTTCAGTCTTTAACTTTGTTGGTTCTGGAGATACTGCACAGCGTCTCAAACGTAAGTTTGGCACAACGAAGCAACGTTTGAAAGCTGTTGTTCAGTTTTGCAAAACATTCAGGTCTTTCGTGCACGGCGTTGATTTACAAAGAAAGAGCTAAAATTTGTACACAGCGAATGGCAAGACAACTATTTGTAACTGATACCTGCATAAGTCGTCTAGTCATTAGACCGAGGTACATAGCCTTTCTCTTCATGTCATCGCCGTCGACCGGGACATGGGCAATAACAGTGCTTGTGAGAAGATCCAAAGCTTCGTGTTCCTTGCTCTTATGAGATGTGTATTTGCGCTGCAGCCGCACCTTCAACCATACACTGATTACCACTCATACCTACTCTTCTGCAATTAATCAAATAGAATTTAAGAGTCAGTCTCTGAACCAGACAGAGCAGCGGCGAGATACAGGCCAATCGATTCAGAATTGAAAAAATGCATATAGCTTTGGAAATAAAATAATCCATTTCTGAAGGATTCCAAGCGAATGTGGTGAAAAAGTTGAAAAAAGTGCGCTTTTTTGGAAGATTTTTGCTCATAACTCCGGAGGGAGTGAGTATCCCAAAAAGATCTTAACTGATTCAGAAAGTACATACACTCGATGAAGAGTGTTTTGAAAAAGTAATTTTGAATTTGAGTGGGACCCAATTTACATTTTTTTTCAAATTTGTTGCAGTCAACCAACTTTGCCGACACCGTGTAACACTTCTGAGTAACAAAAATCAGCATGCAGTGCTAGGTTCGAAAGCACAGTTGCCCGGCTTAATTGTGTGCAAGAACCAAGTTTCTGCCTTAATTTTTACAAAAATACAAAATAATTATTCTGGCTCAAATTTCAGAATTCCTCCTAGTTTGCAAAAACCACAGTGGTATGCTACTTGACAGCTACATGTTAGGCTTGCCAGATGCTCGAGGATTTCACCCATTTTCCGTCATCGAGCAGCTTCGGCATTGCTACCATTGAATTCCTTACAAAATTTCGCATCAGAAAAAAGTGGTTTGACTCGACTAAAAAATTCAACTTTCCAAAGTTGTAACGCTTTTCCAGACAATGACTATCAAAACAATCTTCAAATTCGGCGCTCCAGTGTCAAATTATGCTATTGAAAATCGGACTGCTTAACCCACGGTGACAAAATTTCAAGCCGATATCTTTAGCTTATTAGCTGACATTGATTGCACTGAATGATTTATAGACAGAGACTAACAAAGGAGCTGAGAACCTTATACTACGATCGTATTTCCTACTGTCTGAACCGGTCTACTCCTTATTGCAGAGACGATTGGGCTTACTAATCACCAACTTGACCGAAACTGACTGGTTAGTGCATTTGATCGGAGAGGCAAACCGTTTCACCCCAAGTTTCCAAAGCGCTCTATGCTATAGTTTCTAAAGGCTTGAATAGACAGTCCAGAGAAGACGGACAGAATCAAACCGACCTTGGATCCGATGAAGCCGAGCGCCTGTTGCTGCGTGTGGATCTGGAGTCTGGCACTTTCCTCCATCGAAGGAGCCAGTCTGGCTATGTAGTCCTCCTCGGTAGCGATCATCTCCACAATCTCCTGGTCGCTCTCGAATGCCATCGCTTTGAACGCGATCCATATAGGCACATCGTCGGTGAGCAAGTTGTGTCGTAGGAAATAACGGCCTCTCTTAGAAGTCACATAGGTTTTGCTCTTCTTCTCTTGAGTCGAGCTGAGAACCTCACACGACAGCTCCCCTTTGTGGTTCTTGGATATCATAATTCTGTTTTTGGACAACTGCTCCTGTATCAAGATCACTTTCTCTGTTCCGCGAACTATAAAATAACCTCCAGGGTCGTAGGGACACTCGTTAAGTCGGGCCAACTGAGCGTGGTTGCGGTCGTTCAATACGCACTTGCTGCCTAAAACAACACCAACACCACCGACAGCGACAACATCAATCAAACTTAAAAGGCACACTATAGCTAGCTCATTTGGACTGGCTACAAAATGCCGAGAAGTAACGAAACAAAAGTAAAAATGCCGAATGGGTACGAAATGCCGAATGTAAAAAATGTCGAAAGTAAAAAAGCCGAATGGGTACAAAATTTCCGAAAGTAAAAAATGTCGAAAGTCAGAATTGGGCTAAAAGTGCGCAATACATTTCATTGTATCTGACATGCACTGTTTATTATGCACAGCAAGGGGAGAGCGGGTTGACCTCTCAGACTCTGACCTACCCCCAGAATTTTTTGGGGAGAATTTTACATTAAAAATTATGACAAAAGTATGCCTAGATTAGGTACGTACAAAACAGACATAGGTAAAAGAGAGGACTGAGGGGGATTTCCCTCAGCCGAAATGCTACCCTATGTCTGCCGCAACCCACCTTTCCGACCCACGTATTTTCAGATTCGGAGTGAACACCTTAGTTTCTTTTACTAGCCAACCGATACAAGGCACGGCGCGGCTAGATCTGACTGTAACTAGACGACGCAAAGCCCAACCCAGGCCGCCGAAATCCGGTCACGGCACGTAGGTAATAATAGCAACCAAAGGCTCTGTCTTTGCAGCAAATGCAGCATGCTTGCATTGCAAGAAAACACCGGTGAACGACGACAAGAGCTGTCTTAGCAACCAACAAGCCAACACCGCCGCTTTCTTATTGGCAGCCGAACAACCATCGGCAGGTGACAGCAACCATGAGGAGCTCTCTTAGCTACTGGAACCTGCCGACCCAAACATGTAGAACTAGTGTCTGGGCAGTGAAAGAATGGCGCGGCGATACGTACATGGGTTACTAGGCCATCGCCAAATTGTATCGGACATTGGTAGCCGTGTAATCGGTAGGGCAAATCCGTAGATGGACTTGTACTTGGCTACGGAAAAGAAACGTACTTCTGAGCATTATCGGCATGCGGCCCAGCGGTACTTTTCGAGTGACCAGTTGATTTCCAAGTGTGAATTGCACATCAACCATTATAGGAGAGGAATAGGTTATATCGCGCAGACGACACTGATGCGGAGTGATCGACTCGACCACTGGTCCTTCTTCGCTGTTTGGCGTGCCCACGCTGATATCCACATACCTAAATACATCCTTCGTTTGAATGCACCCATTGCACCCTTCGCTAGAATGCACCGGGGCTCCTCGCCGGCCAATACCCCTCTTAGCCGACCATAACCACCTTCCCGAGGGAAACTTTTGTTTTTTAAACCAAAATAAATGACAACAGCACCTGAGAAACCATGCAGGATCCGCTTCGCAAACAATTTTCTCGTTAGCTTTCAGGATTTTCTTGATCTCCACATTAATAAAGTAGTTGAAGGAATCGATGTGCTGCCTAACGAGACCACGCACTTTAAGGAATGCAGGTACCAGCATCCATTTGTCACTCAGTCGCTTGACAGGAGCATTCAACTCCTCACGTTCTTCCTTCTCGTCCATTGGCTTGCCACACAACACTTCCTCTTTCTTAAGGCTACGCACCGTATTATAGGTCTACTTTTGCAACCAGAACTTTTCTATCTGCCACCAGGAACAGCTGAAAACATTTCACAATGCCGCACGTCTCACAGTCAGGCACTCAACGCTGTTTATGGTACCAGTACCTAGGCTAGTAGTAGTGGCTCCATATATGGCACTGGCACCACATATTTTACGAAAATGGTACGAAATCTGGAGAGCGGGACCATGTATGGTACAGTGCCCAGCTAGGGGTACCATGACCATATAAGGTCCCACCACAGTCCCAGAACGTGGGGGTACGATCGATGTATGGTGCCGGTACCATATGAAGCCACCAGCCTAGATACCGATACCTGCAACTGAAAAACCCAATACATGAGATTCCTGTTTTTTTTAGATGTTGATCTTGTGGAGTAGAGTACAGCGATGTTTAATGGTCATTTGCTAGGGTTGCAATTTCTGACATATACAGAACGTTTGAAAACTCTAGCTTTAAACCTTTAGAAGAACGACGTGTACAAAGTCAGCTAATAATGGTTTACAAAAAGAAAATCATCAGTTGTTTGGTGCATGTACCAGTGGAAAGTTTTTCCGTTTTCACCTGTGGTTTCAGAGACCCTAAACAGAGTTTCGGAGCCCTAGTTTCAGTTTCAAAGTGTTTCAAAAATTTTACAAGTGCTAGCTCAAGTACTAACAAAATGTCCCAGAACAGAAATCACTGATTTTTAACTTAAAATCCCTTTAAAAGGCCGAATTTGGCGCAGTTAAACGGTCATAACTTGTTTGTCAGCCGACCAATTCCGGTCCGGTTTGTTTTGTTAGAATGGAAAAAGCCTTCTCTTTTCAATTCTGAAGCCAATTTAGTCCAGGAGCATTTTGAAATTTTGCGTGCCGATCCCTACTGGGTGTGCCAAAAAACAACCCAGCAAACTTTTTACTGCGGCAACCGCAAATCTCAACCAATCTGAATGTTTTTGAATGAAAGACAAATATACCATGCTTGACAGATGGGTGAAATATTTATCAGACGGCATCCCGCGCCGACAAGTTATCGCTTCCTATCGGATTCAAGATGAAGATGACTCGGCTATCAGCCGAAGCGACCGGATTTTTAAGAGCCAGTTTTTCTAAGTATCGACTCTTCCCGGACAAATCTCAACTTTTTGTCTCCGATTTGGCTAAAATTTTGCATTTTGGTTTAATTTGACCTAAAAAGACATTTTATCACCTTCCCGGCCATTTTTGAGAGGGTCACTTTTTCGACCCAACCTCAGCTTTCGGCTTATAACTCGGGAACGAATCAATGTAGAAACTTGTGGATTGCATATTTAGAATCAGAAGAGCGTTCTCTTTCAAACGATACCCTACTCGACTAGATTTCTGACAAAAATTTTTTCCGAACCCCTTCCGGACCCTATTTGACCCCCCTACAACCCCCATTCCGATAATTTTATTTCATGGAAATGTAGCGCTATCTATTCGCTTTCGAACGCATTAAAAAGTCGAGAAAAAAAGGGGGGGGCAAATTGAGTTTTTGGGCCTTGAAAGTTGAAAATCCGTGATATTTTATATAAATTTGCCTTTCAGCTGGCATACACTGCAAAGAGCAGAACACGGTCAATTGTTGACCGATCTCCAAGATTTCTGTCATACATATTACACAGTATCTCTTGCATACATTGCACAATTCTGGACTTGCTTAATGCTTTCTGACGCGAGTTAGCTTGCTTCTTGGTGTCATTTAAGAGTCAGTCTCTAATTCGGTCCAGTCTTGCCCCTTATCCCTATGTCAAGTTGAAAATCGAACTTTTGTGTAGAGAGCTGTGCTTTGGTGCACTAATAGACATCCATGAGTTATGTTAAAACTTCAAAGAGTTTATGGATTTGACGCTCCATTCCCAAGATATATGCCATCAAAAATAGGGCCACTAACTACATATGGGACCAAAACTTCCAACTCGGACTTCTTTCATACTATAATAAGAGTTGGGTCTAAAAAAATTGGGGCTTTTAGATAACTTTTAGAGTAGATTAAAAAATTTTGGTCCAAAATGATTTTCGAGCAAAAAATTTTTTTCAACCATATTCGGCGGGCCCTAGCTCATCTGGAACCCCCTAGGCAGACTTTTTTTATTTCATAAATTTGTAGCACTATCAATTTGCTACAGTCTGGTGTAAACCGTATATCACTATGGCCTGTTGTTTGTGAGAAATTCGCTTCCAAATACTCGAAAACATGCGAAGTTCTATAGTTTTGCGGCTTCAATGCCAGATTTCAACTCATCAGAGTTGGGACCTCAAAATTGGAGCTTTCAGGTTTTAGAGTAGATTTAGAATTTTTGGTCCAAAATTTTTGAACAAAAGTAGATATTTACAACATTTTTGGCTGTAGCTCGTCTGCAACACCTCCAGGCTATTTTTATTACATAATTTTGTAGCGCTATCAATTTGCTACAGTTTGGTGTAAACCATATACGGCTACCACCCATGGTTCGTAAGAAATGTCCATTAAATTAACTAAAACCATGTTTTGCATAGCAAAAAACAAGAGACTTCTGCATGAAATTTGGGCTTTCAGAAGCGAATTTCTCACAAACCACGGGCCATAGCTATATGTGGTTTACTCCAGACTGTAGCAAATTGATAGTGCTACAAATTTATGAAATAAAAAAGTCGGCCTAGGTGGTTCTAGACGTGCTAGGGCCCGCCAAATGTGGTCGATAAAATTTTTCCTCAAAAATTGTTTTGAACCAAAATTTTTTAATCTACCCTAAAATTTATCTAAAAGCCCCAATTCTTTAGTCCCAACTCTTATTATAGTATGAAAGAAGTCCGAGTTGGAAGTTTTGATCCCATAGTTAGTGGCCCTATTTTTGATGGCATATATCTTGGGAATGGAGCGTCAAATCCATAAACCCTTTGAAGTTTTAACATAACTCATGGATATCTATTAGTGCACCAAAGCACAGCTCTCTACACAAAAGTTCGATTTTCAACTTGACATAGGGATAAGGGGCAAGACTGGACCGAATTAGAGACTGACTCTTAAATGACACCAAGAAGCAAGCTAACTCGCATCAGAAAGCATTAAGCAAGTCCAGAATTGTGCAATGTATGCAAGAGATACTGTGTAATCTGTATGACAGAAATCTTGGAGATCGGTCCACAATTGACCATGTTCTGCTCTTTGCAGTGTATGCCAGCTGAAAGGCCAATTTATATAAAATATCACGGATTTTCAACTTTCAAGGCCCAAAAACTCAATTTGCCCCCCCTTTTTTTCTCGATTTTTTTTGTGCGTTCGAAAGCGAATAGATAGCGCTACATTTCCATGAAATAAAATTATCGGAATGGGGGTTGTAGGGGGGTCAAATAGGGTCCGGAAGGGGTTCGGAAAAAACTTTTTGTCAGAAATCTAGTCGAGTAGGGTATCGTTTGAAAGAGAATGCTCTTCTGATTCTAAATATGCAATCCACAACGTTCTACGTTGATTCGTTCCCGAGTTATAAGCCGAAAGCTGAGGTTGGGTCGAAAAAGTGACCCTCTCAAAAATGGCCGGGAAAGTGATAAAATGTCTTTTTAGGTCAAATTAAACCAAAATGCAAAATTTTAGCCGAATCGGAGACAAAAAGTTGAGATTTGTCCGGAGGTTAAGGAGCAAAAGTCGATTCCTAGAAAATCTGGCTCTTAATGAACAAGAGTCATTCCGCCGCACTTCCTAATAAAACAGACTCCTACAGCTAAGGGCTAACGTCTCGAAGCTTTACTGGTGGCACACACGCTTGGTTACTTCACCAGTAAAGTCTCATTAGCCCCTAGCAGTAGTAGTAGGAATCTGTTTTGTTATGAAGTGCAACCGAATCGCTCTTGTTCGTTACCAAAATCTGTTTTGACTTTGAGAGCAAATAATAATATGTCTGGAACTAAGCAGAGTACTCTGACAAAAGTTTCACCAATCTTTCAGGAATTCATCTACCTACCTTTTTTCAGTTAAAAAATTCATTCATTCAAATCGGTTGAGGAGATTCGCGGTTTCTACGGTGAAAAATCTGCTGGGTTGTTTTAATTAGGGATGCAAATGGTATCCGGTATTATTTGGTATTATTTGGTATTTTCTAGGTATTTGGTATTATTTGGTATTTGGTATTTTTTTATACCAAATAATACCAAATAGTTTAAATAACTAAACAGTTAGCTTTTAAGCGATAAATTCTGCATATTTTGCGACTGTATACCATGTCAGAGCTCTTCTGTTCAGAGTTTTCTCTTTATTTCGAATTTACTAAAAGTTTAACAATGCAGATACGCAGAACAACACGTCTCTTTACCGTTTCTGAGCAAAAAACAATAAAGAATTCTGACCAGTTTAGCTTATAACAAACAACCATTCATGGAAGATTCTCAAAAAGGGGGAGGGGGCCCCATGAAACGACGCAAGGCGATTTTGGGGGAAGGGGATTTTGGTCAGCGTCGTTTATGGACGGCCCCTTTATCGAGACCGAGCCTAGACCGCAAACGTCACAACGTGCGTGCCCATTTCCCGAGTAAGTGAAAAACCATCAAATTCTGCTCGTTTTCTTTCTCGGCATGACTAGATTTCTTTTAGATGCAACAAAAACTCTTCCACTGAGGTAAAACTTATATATTTTTGCTGAAAAAAAACAAAAGGTATGACTTTGCGCTCATTCCAAACAGCTAGCGACCTGTTTATCAACTATTTGGAATTATTTGGCATTATTTGGTATAGAAAATACCATCTAGTATTTGGTATTTGGTATTTTTTATACCATTTGCATCCCTCCCTAGTTTTAATTACTTGTTAATTGGCAAAAAATCGGTAATATGGATTCGGACCCCCGGACCCCCGGACCCCCACCGAATTCGGACCCCCAGACTGGTACGGAAACAACGGTTTGTGGATTCGGAACCCCACCCCGGGACCGTAGTTTAAATTTCCCGAAATTTTGTTTGCAAATTTCGGGGCACATTTGGACACCTCTGTACGCGGACCATTCCCCCCATCCGCCGACCACCCTAACTTTAGCGCTCAGTTTCAAGCTGATGCTTAGGTTCAGGCTTAGCTGGGTGCAGGTTCAGAGTTAGGATCATCCTTTAGGGTAAAATTTAATATGGCAGTTTGCCTTGCCAGGTGGGATTGAGCCGGCAATCGGTTTCTTTAAGCTCTGATTTTATAAATTACTGTAATGCGGTAAATTCGTTCATATAATCATTATGTAATGACTTTGCGTAACGTATTTCCCAGCAAACTGCACGCCATAGAAATAAATTAAGCATCGGCTAAACGATTGTCAAAAATGCTTGACTTGGTGGTGAGTAAAAAAAGCTGCGTAACAGTTAAAGCGGAAGGTCAACATTGAGCATTACAGTGAACAAATAAACTTGCACAAAAAATTGAGTCCAACAAAGCATACATGTAACAGGTCATCCGCCGATGGGGGAGGGGGGGTTGGGGGATCTGGCGCCGGCCGGCGGGGTCTGAGCCAAAATTTTGGGGGAGGGGGGGTGGGCACTAAAAAACGCTCAAAATCGAAAAAATCGCAATTTTTTGGCTAAAAATTGCCAAAAATCGCTAATTTGGGCTGAAATACAGCTAAAAAGTGCTGTTTTGCAGGCGATTTTGGCAATTTTTGTGTGTGAAATTGTAAAAAATTGCAAAAATTTACTTGCCAGAAAAATCGGAAGGGGGGGGGGCGGTGAAATCGTCTCGGGGGGGGGGGGGGGGGGGGGGGGCCCAACCGGGGGGGGGGTATGGCCAAAGTCGGGTGGGGGCAGACCCCCCCCCCGACCCCCCTTGTTACATGCATGCAACAAAGTATTTCTCAGATAAAAATAATTTAAATATAATGAAAAATGCCATACGGCAGGTAGGAGAGCAAAAAACTGACTTCTTCACACTGTCGCTGAGCTCCACTGAAAGTACATCAAATCTGAATAAATTGTGCCAGAAATCTTTACTAGCGAAGGAGCTACTACTGTATATATGAATCTAAAACTCATCATAGTCAGGGTCGTGGCAAACTGTTGATCCAAAATCCCCTGACATGCCCCCGATTTTGCCTGCCCAACCAGATGCGAGGATCTTTTGAAAATTGCGTTTGAAAGGCAGTCTGAGCATACAACTAACAGTTTTAGTAGTTTGAAGAGGTTTGGTTCGGCCGCCCAACCAGGGCTAAAATTTTCTAAAAAATCAACCTTCGAAAACGCGTAAGAAAGGCATTCTGACCACAGAACTAACAGGTTTAGTAGTTTGAAGAGGTTGGTTGGGCCGTCCAACCAGGGCGAGAAAATTTTTGAAAAATTACCCTTCTAAAACGCACTGATATGGTCTGAATTACATGCACTTTCATTGCTGCTTCTACAACCTACTGAATGCATGTTTTTAGGTAGTGACGCACCGCAATTTCCGCTGATAAGTCCCAAAATCCCATGACAAATTTTAAATCCCCTGACCGAATCCGAACCCTTATAGTATTGGGGGAATTGAAATGCCGTTGTTGAACGCAGTAACCGAGACTACATTGTATCTCTTTCGCTCGAAAGGAGCATCACATTGGTTCCACAGTACAGTAGTATATTCGTACGCGCTACTGTTGCTAAGTAAATTATAATTATAATTTTAATTATACTTTTTAGAAATTTACTAATACAAGTAAATTATAGTTTGAATTATATTAAAAGTGAATTTTTGCCTTAAGTAAATTATAAGTTTAATTTCAATTAATTTTTTTAGAAATTTACTAATACAAGTAAATTATAATTAAATTGTATTTCAAATTAATTTACTTAGAAACAGTAGTACGCGCGCATATAGGTAGACCAATAATAACGAAGTATTTAAAAAGATTTATCGTACTTACGCTACACAAGGAAATATGTAATCACACCATACGGCAATATCGAATCAAATATAAAGTGCCTGAACAGAGTTGCGTCAGTACTCCAATCTACCAGAGAGAATTTGCGACCAGACGCACTAGCACAGATCATACACTAAAATAGAAGAAGTAAAGTGAAAATCGGTACCAGAAGATTAGAAGAGATCATACACCAAAATAGGAGAAATAAAGTGAAAATTGGCACCGGAAGAACAGCAGAGATCATGCACTAAAATAGAAGAAATAAAGTGAAAATTGGTACCGGAAGAAGCTTGAATTGCAGCTTGAAACTGAGGCCTAAAGTTAGGGTGCTTGGTGGATGGGGAGAATGGTCCGCGTACCGAGGTGTCCAAATGGGCAACAACGAATAGGGGCGACGGGCGCCCCGGGGCGACGGGGCGCCCGGGAGCCTTAAACTAATTAACGCACCGCATGATTTACGACAATTTTTCACCGACCGTGGCGTGCCACTTACTTAAAAATTTTCGTTGCATTTTTTCTTCTTTTTTTGAAAGAGACTAACAAAAAATAAGAGAAAGGACTGTGTCTGTGTTTGTTTTCACTTTTCATTTAGTGTCATGGCATCAAAGTTTGCAAGTTCCTAAAATCCACGTCGCCTTGGTACCTACCTATTGCGTGACAAAAAAACTGGTGTGAACGCTACCGTCCAACTTCTCTTGAAGATGTGGGTATGCCTACTGTGCTGGCTGAAAACGATGGCCTGGTCATTTTGTCAAGTTTTTTGAACAACGTATCTAAATTGCCATTCCAAAGCTGCCATTCCGTCAATTTCGTACCGAAATGAAAGAGATTTTTGGGGCATTTACTATTCCGTTACGATTTTCAGTTATTTCTGCTTAACTGTTAATTTTATTAAGTTGGGGTGGGCAAAAATTATGCATCGATCATACATGTAGCAGGGGTCTGCCTGGCCCCACCCGCTGGGGTCTGGCTGGTCTACATCCCCTGAACTTGAGTTTAGACCCTTCTCCGCTAATCTAAGAATCATGTTTGTTAACGTTGCCTTTAGCCATTTTCGATCCCTTTCCATGATTTCCATCATACTTGTTTAGGGGTTGGGTGATGCTACCCCAAATTAGAAACATAACCACTCCTCTACCTGAACCTGTTACAAACATGTATATTATTTGCATGATGTGTGATTTCGTTCTGACATTGATTATTTTAGGATGCTGCAAAAGCATGCTTCCCCAGATCGTTTGTGCAGCTACTCAACCACCGTTTCCAGTCTGCAATCGACTGCCGCAGCCTATATTTCCAAGAGAGATTGGAGTTGACCTGTTTGGGCCGCCTCAACCCCAATTTACACCCATCCTTACCACAATCGAGTTGAGCTCAAGCTGACACAGAACTTCAACGTCATCTCTGGTTGGGACCAATTGCCTGTGGACATATCAGCTTTCTAATTTTTATAAATTTGTTCATGGTTCATTATTTGCGAATACAGTTTGTTTACGAAAAGTTCTTGCTGTGACTTTATGGCGGTCAGTACGTGTTTAGTAAGCTATGGCAGCTCAGTGCTCTGTTTGGTGACTGTCACTTTGAAAGGTTGGTTTGTTGTGCGATAAATTCACCTTTACTAACCTTTTGTCATTGTTGCCACACGTTGTTGTTGTTGTTTTGGTCTAAAAGTGCTTGCTTCTCGATTAATGTATAATTTACTCTTTGCTAGTGGTACTACGTACGTACGTGTGTGTCTACTGCGTCTAATGTAGTTCGTTGCTCTATTGTTCATCTACCTGCCTGCTGGCGTTTGTATTGTAAGCTACTGTACCCTATTAAAAGCATACATTTTATACACTCGCACTTAATTCCTTGCTTTTCCTGAAAACAACAATGGTACGCTTTGCTTTTCTTTTTCTCTCGGATCAACTTTAAAAGGTGACAGCCGATCTGAATAAGCTGTCCACTCTCGAGACGAAGAGATCGTATGCATCTGTCCTGCAAACAGCTAGAAATGGCTTGCCTGTGCCTAACCCTTCCTCCTGTTATGGCATAGTGCACTCTGAGTTGGTGCGTATTTGTGACTCAATTCAGGATGCGAGAGTTGGTGCGTACGTAGTTGTTGCAATATTATGGTAACAAAAATCAGTTGCTATCTCTCCACTTTCATACAAATAGCCATATTTCTAGAATACCAGGCCTCGATACCGTACAACAATTGAGATCGCACACACACACACACACACATGAGCAGCACACGAGATCGGCACACCCTATCAAGCACATGGCTAGTAGGTGTTCCACTGCTAAATTGGCAGCACAGATCTCCGATAGCCTGTTTGGCCTGTGGTGCGAGTGCGACAGGTTTTGCTTCTGGAGCAAAGCTAAGTCTGTAGTAATCTATCTGTACTCCTAGATACTTTTAGCCTCTGTTGTACACAGATATCGAGGATGCCTGCTAATTGAAATTTCGCATTTTATCGTTTTCATTGGGCCTGCCCTGCATGCAAAGTTTATCAAATGAAGGGCTCAGCCAATCGTCGACTGATTACCACCCCTATATCTGATCGTAGTAGCGTATGTAGCGCTCATCGCTCTATAAACAATTTGCAAGGAGGGTTTGGTCCCCAGCTCGTGTAACGTAAGTCTAAAATTTGATTCGCTTGTCAGGGAGTCAAGTCAGCACTGGTAAACACAGATGCGTACTGCGCCCATTAAAAGGCCTCGCTTTATAAATCGCTCTTTTGGTTACGCTGTCTTTCAATTCCACTGTTGACTTTCGGTTCAGTCGATCTGTCTCCTGACAGACCGGATATTGGCAACCTGGGTAAAGCCAATCTTTATGCACATAAAAGCAAACGCAAAAAGAAAAAGTTCTTGCATATTTCCGCTTAGAACAGCTCATAAATGCATTAGTAGAAACGGCGCCCGCAGTACTGGAATTTAGGGGTGCGTCTGGCTCCCAAGCGCCCCGTCGCCCCGGGGCGCCCGTCGCCCCTATTCGTTGTTGCCGTCCAAATGTGCCCCATATAATTTTCCAAATAAAATTTCGTGAATTTAAACTACGGCCTAGGTGGGGTTCCGAATCTTAAGAACCATTTTTCCGTACTAGGCTGGGGGTCCGAATTCGGTGGGGGTCCGGGGGTCCGGGGTCCGAATCCATATTACCAAAAAATCACTGTTTCTTCTTGGTGGACTTTAGCATGGACGACTAAAAACTACTGGACTGATCGCGTTCCCGACCGCAAATACATACTTAGGGTAACTTTACAAGTCCATATCTTTGGAACCGTTCGACCTACAAACACTATAAATACATCTTTAGAATCCTGACGGTATCAGCAATCGAACGCAGTGCTCAAATCTCATTCAAACCCACCACAAAAAAGTTGACTTTTTCCATCGCGCATTTTAGGATTTCCAATCAATGTTGCGCAGATTAGGTTGCACCACAGTACAGAGCTCGACCCCCTCTACAACTTTGGTCATGAGGCCCAAAGCGCTCCAACGCATCCATAAGGAGTTATTCGCAAAAAAAACTGTGAATATATTGAATACATGAGAAACATGCATTAACAGCATAGAAGCGACCGAAAAAAAGAATATCAGACAAGATGTTATGAACACTGGACAAAAATCACAGGAGAATGAAAGTAGCATTACATACAGTTACCGACTACGTCCAAACTTTGTTATTTTGGCTAGCGCACTGCGCTTAACACCAGAAGCAGCGAGTTTCTTGACGAGGTTTTTACATGTGCAGTTGAAAAATTTGGTGACGAGAACTCGGGCAAACGAGTGACCCTGCAGACAGGAAAGCTCAGCAACCAGAATGCCCAGCAGCTGGGAATCCTCTTGTAACAGCAACGAGACGGTTTCAACAAATACTGGCCGGTGAAAATCGCAGTGCAGGAACTTGTCCTTGAGAGTAGGGTCGTTTTGAATGCAAGAAAAGACGAATCAGGCTTTCAGACAGATTCCAAAAGCTGCAGCACTCGGGACAAACAAGCCACCACGATTAATTTCACTCAGAAACAAGCCAATATAGCCGATGGCAAACCCCATCCTTACCCCCACCTTCGCGGCCCATGCATGCTAGTACCGATAAATGAATGGAAAAGGAACACAGGAAAAACCGGGGGCAGGCCAAATCTCGTGCCATATCATTCCCTAATAGAAGAAAGAAAGCTGAGTAGGTAGGCAAAAAAAAGCAGAACAATTAAGGTTAATGGGTGGCCCAACACAATTTCGAGCAAGAACAATTAATGCGCAGGAAATATGTGAAGCAATAAGCATCATGATGTCCGATGACCGATGATGGCGTAGCAGAAAAACAATTAGGTCTTGAATAATACCTATGGGCGCACACAAAACCAAACAGCAACAAACCGGCGGACCGACAGTCAAGAAACTCGCGCCGCAAGCCAAGCGAGCACCTCACCAGCACACACAGCCAGTGCTAGACAACAGACAAGCAGGCAGGCGCGGCCAGAAAAATCGATAATCACCGCCGTTGCAGGTAGGCGGCTAAAGTAAACAAACAGACAACTACATACGCGCACGTAACTGCACTGTACGCAAAAAAAATAAATGATCTCTTTCTTACATTTCCTGGAATTAGCTTTGAGTTAGCGCACATAAGATTACTGACTCCGTTTCAAAGTTAAATAAATTCAGAGTTTTTTGCAAATAACTCCTTATGGAAGCGTTGGAGCGCTTTGGACCTTATGAGGAAAGTTGTAGAGGGGGTCGAGCTCTGTACTGTGGTGCAACCTAATCCGCGCAACATTGATTGGAAATCCTAAAATGCGCAATGGATAAAAATCAACTTTTTTGTAGTGGGTTTGAATGCGATTTGAGCACTGTGTTCGATTGCTGATACCATCAGGATTCTAAAGATGTATTTATAGTGTTTGTAGGTGGAACGGTTCCAAAGATATAGACTTGTAAAGTCACCCTAAGTATGTATTAGCGGTCGGAAGCGCGATCAGTCCAGTAGTTTTTAGTCGTCCATGACTTTAGGGGCAAAAAGTAAAAAGCACCGTGTAGCTAGCACCGTAGCACCGTAGCACCGTTGGTCTCATCGGATCGCACCGCACGGGAAAAAGTTATAGAAATGCAACCATAGGGAAAAATACCGGATACCGGATAGTGCTTCGGGTCTGAAAAATACCGGATTATACGGTATTTCAACCGTATGGATAATACGTAGAAAATACCGGATGCCAAATAGTGTTTTTTTAGCTAAAAAATACCGGATTATCCGGTATATGCCGGATAATACCAGATTATGGTTGCATCTCTACTATGTAGTCTGTTAATTTTGTTTTCCTCTTCAGTTGTTGCGTTGTTACTAGAGATGCAACCGTAAAAAATACCGGATACCGTATACCGGATACCGGATTACGGACACGGTTTGCATCTCTCTCTGGTTGTTACACCCCGTCTGTAAATACAAGGCCTTTTCCCCCAAACTGTGCTGCAAAAATTCGAGGCCATATTTCAAACCTTCAATTTTGAGAGAGATAAAGTTTATCCGACTACCTACCATACCAAGCATAACAACAAAATACAAAAAAGAACAGAACGAAGAATTATGCAACCAGGTCAGAGGGAGGGCTGGGCCGTTTGTTGGCTTTTAAAGCCCTACCCTTCAAAAAATTCAACTGAATGCTCATCTTCAGTCTGAACGTTTCAGACACCAAGATTCCGCTGCAGCCTGCGACCAGTTTTTACGTTTCTCCTCTGAAGGATTATTTCTATACAAGTCATATACATATAGCTTCCGTTGCCTCTTATGCGACCTACGAGTAGCACAGGACCAGGGTGTGTATAAGTCACATATAGGAGGTACAAACGACTCATTACAAAACGTAAGAACGGTAGAGAGAAGAAAACCCGAAAACTGGTTTACATTAACAAATTTATCAAAATTACTAACCCAATCAATGCCACTCAAACGCTTGTAAATAGACTCGTAATCTGCTATAGTTACGGTAAGTTCGTTTTTCTTTAACAGTTACGTTAAAATCAAAAGGCCCAATAGCTCCTTTATTTCTATAGTGGTCTGATCTGAGTTACAGAACGGAAAAACAACTTTTGCACCCGTTACAAGGCCAGTTTGGTAGACAGAACCAAACCAGATCAAGAATGTTACCGTTGACATCACTTGGTTCACAAGCACATGCTGTTCCAAATTACTTTCAACAGTAAGGTTACAAAAACCGGTGTTTGGACCTTTTAACGCAATTACCGAGTCATCCCATCTTATATTAGGATAATTAAAGTCGCCTTGAATGTTTAATTCGCAGGGTCTCCAAAATCGCAAGATTCCATCAGGACTTAAAAAAGGGGCAAAAGACTTAATTGCCCATTCTGTTCGCCCGCTTAGCCTGACGAACAGCACTTTTGTATTCCTTTCTAACCCGATTGACAGGTTCGCAGGTCTCCATACCTAAAGTAACGACTAACCTGGAGGGGACGTAAACTCAACCCCAACCAGGCCGTTCACCACCTAACTTTGGAACCATTGGACCTACAGTCGACATAAATGCAGTTTTCGAATCCCCGTGGTCTCTACTCTAGATTATGATTCACTGAAAAATCGCATTTAGCCCACTACCCAAAAAACTGATTTTTTTCGACGCGCAAATTAGCATTACCAGGTAATGTTGCGCAGATGAACTTACACCACAGTAACGAGCTCGGGCCACTCTACAACTTTGGTTATGAGGCAAAAAGCGCTCCGACGCTTCCATAAGGAGTTATTCGCAAAAACCCGTCAGGTCGCTCGTTTTTGAAATATACTTTAGGTAACTCATAAAATTGGACTTTTATTGTTGTTCTAAGCGTTGGTGCGTTTGTGTTTGTGTGTTTGCTAAGCCCATAATGTTCAGCAAAAGCGATACTGCTCAGACTACTCGTTCCCTTGTGCACAAAGTAGGCAAACGCAGAAAGTAAGTGCCTTAGAAGAACAAGCAAACATTGTTACAGGAGATTCGTAGCATGTTAGAGTACCTGGAAGGTCCGTACACATCCAACGCTCAGCTGTCGGCAGCCCGTTACTTCCGCAAGTTGTTCTCAAGCGACACCACCTTGACAGCGAAGGTGCGCTGCAGCGATCGTCTGGCCGCCGCTCTTGTCACTTGTCTCCAGCGCTGGGACCTCACTGAACTGCAGGTGTTCACGGAGCGTCTGTCCGTCGGTACTGTACAGTCAAGTTCACAAACGCAGCCACAAACCCTCAAACTTTGCCAAACTTGCAAACTCTAAACAAAGGTTTGTAGCCGGCCAGCTTGCGGCCACATAATTAGCGGTCGCAAACTTTGCTCAAACTTTGCGAGGTTTGCTGGCGCTTTGAGACGGTTTGGCGGTGGCCGGGTGACCTTTAGTTTAAAGTACAAACTGGCGGCAAACCTGCCACAAACCTGTAATGGAAACAATAGCGCGCCTCTCACAAAGCTTTGGCGAAGTTTGAGGGTTTGTGGCTGCGTTTGTGAACTTGACTGTATGTGTGTCGGTTTCAGCTGGATGCTGCCTGGGCACTCACCAATGTGCTTTGCGGCGACAATCAACAAACTCACCTGGTCGTGCGCGCTGGTGCAGTAGAACGTCTGCTCAGTTTGGCTAGGGAAAGCACTCAGGTACTTGTATAGAGTGCCCTCCTTTTTTATAAGCAGCACGCCGATATTTAAGATAGAACTACGTGATCAGGCCATTTGGGCGTTGAGCAACATAGCCGGCGACTGTATCGAATGCAAGGCCACCTTGATCGACACTGGCTTTCTGCCAATTCTGCTCTCTGTGATCCGAACGGAAGCCTGCAACCCAAGCAACTTCTGTTTAAGTAATTTTCTGTTTGTCTCTTTATCTTCTGATACACTTGTCTTTTTGCAGTTACTGGAGGCAACAAAGGATCTTCGTTGAAAACAGCTGTGTGGGCGTTGTCCAATCTCTCGCGAGGAAGACCGTATGTGGTCAAGTTTGATCACCTAAAACCGGGGCTTCCAACCTTATCTGTTATCATCAGTACTAACCTCTTCTCTCATGACACCGACCTCTTGGCTGATGCCTGCTGGACCGTAGCTTACATGGCAGACGGCACCAATTCGCAGGTACGTGCACACTACGTAACTATTCCAGTCTGGCACTTGACGCCCTTTATGGTACTGACACCATATATGGTACCGGTACAGGTGGATGGATGTTCCTTTTGACAGTTTCTTTCAGTTTGCTAGGTTCAAAGTACTCGAGGTAACTGTCTTGAGCTGTACGTATGTTCAGTTTTCACGTACAGATGCACGTAAATATACTTTGCTAACCGTGTTGTTTCGATTTGGCACGACCTCCCTGAACATGTTGTAACTAAGCGTACTGTTGTTCATTAAACAAGGTTTGCTTTCTCTAGAGTGGGGTAATGATTTGCGGAGCCGTTATGTAACTGGATTATCTTGAACACGCTTGTGGTGGGTGTGTACCCGGTCAATCGGCCCTGCCTACCTCTTTCTGTTTGTTCTTCTAACAACCTCATGTTCGTGTTGATAAAGTTAAAGTTAAAGTACCAATGCCAAGGTAGGGGAACCTTATATGGTACCACCACTGTCCCCGAACGTGGGGGTACCATATATGGTGACGACAGTACTATACAGTGTATATGGTGCCGGTACCATATGGAGCCACTAGCCTAGGTACCGGTACGTATGGTACCAGTACCATAAACGGCGTTAAGTGCCTGTCTGTATTCGCATGTACGTACATTGTATGTACGCTAGATAAACTTCTGCGCAAATTCTCAGACGCGCTAAACTGCGACCTGCAGATTTTAGGTACAGTGTGTACTTGACTCAGGAGTGACGCCTGCACTGGTGTCTGCGTTGGGGTCGGCATCGGACCGACTTGCAGCAGGCGCATTGCGTGCAATCGGAAATCTGGTGACCGGCAATGACCTGCAAACTCAGCAAGTGCTGGACCTTTCTGTCATCGCTTATCTATTGAAGTTGCTTTCGTAAGTTTGCCTTCATCTGCCGCCACCCAGACACGCACTTACTTTACACAGGCACGACAAATGTGGAATCCGTCGGGAAGCGGCCTGGGCACTCAGCAATATAACGGCTGGCACCGAAACTCAAGTGGAGAGTGTGCTAAGAGAGGAAGGAATGATAGAACGCTTACTGCACTGCGTCTACACAGGTACCGTACTTAACTGCCGAGGTCAAGTTAGAGTTGATCTGATTCAGACGACAACAAGGTGCAAAAGGAAGTGGTCTGGACGCTGTGCAACGCCGCCACAGGAGGTTCGGTTCAGCATAGCATGGCTCTGATTGATTGGGGTGTGCTGAAGGCACTCAGCCATTCGCTCGGACAGTTCTCTAGCGAGCCGCGGCTCTGCGACGCCATCTTATCGGCAATGGACGCGCTACTGGATAATTGTCCGCGACATGCACTTGTGCACGCACTGGCTCTGCTGAAGGGCGGAGACTTTTTGGGCGCCATTCAGAAGATCCAGCAGCTGCACGCAGACCATCCAGTAGTTGAACATGCGGAACGTTTTTCTCACAAACACTTTGACTCGTTGCCGCCAGCACAACCTCGACTCGTTCACTTCGAAATCGTCAGATGCAACGCTTGACTCTTTTCTATGCTTAGTTTTATGCGCTCAAACTCTCTACTGTACTTATCGAAAGTGTCTACTTCAGTTCTACCCCTACTCTTCTTGCATTTCCTTTGAATAAAGTTTTGAAAATTACTCTGGTTTAAGTTTGAAATACAAGCGTTGTCAATAAGCTACATATAGTGAGGTTGTGCCGCTCACAGAACACAGTAGAAGGTCGGTTCAGTGCAGTCCGGTCGTTTCAGCAAACTGAACAACCTTGAGACTGAACTGAACTGAACTGTAGAGTAGAGTGGAGTGGACAGAAGACCTCTTTCAAAGTATGAAAATTTCAAACATGAAATTCGATTCCAATGAAGACTGACTGAGTGTTGTTGTTTGTGTGGTTGCAGTGCCGGGTCAGTGAGCACTCATGTTATTTGTGTGTGTGTTGCTGTTGACGTTTGAGTGTGAAGGCAGTGGTACCTGCTCAGCACAAACTGCCGGTTTACAGTAATCAGTTGAGGGACGACAGCATAGGCCAAGGCTCGGCTAACCAGCTGGAGGAGGCCCACCGAGCCAGAACCTCATTCACTCCTACTTGACCAATCGGTGTAACCCTCTGAATCGACCAAAGACCTTCATTCATCACCACATCGACCATTCCACTTCGACACCCTTCCCAGCACCTCTAGCGTGGGCAGGACAAGCTGGCAGCTACTATAGCAGCTCTCCTCCCACTGTCACCTGCCCTCTGCTCCTGTTCGCCCTGATCAATAGCTTGGTCGCCACTTTCTGAGCTTCTTCATAGCCGACTCCTTATCTCATGAAATTGTCTTTTTTGCTGTTCATAAACCTATGTAATAGTTACTGAACAGCTTGCTCTTATTCAAAGATAGAATATCGATCAAAATAACCCAGCATTGCTGTTTGCGTAAGTGCAAACACCTGCCACGGGTGCCTTTGTTCTGATCGTCAGTTTCACTGCGACATTCGTGTGTAATAAACTTTAGACTGTTTACTGTTTTGCGAGTCACAAATTAGATAAAGGAATCCAGTAAATAATCAGATAAATGAGTGAGTTGAAGTATTAGATAGAGGATAAAGACAAAATACACATAATAGCAGACGTTCAGTCGAGAGGGCAGGTGGCAGCCATCTGGTTGATGGCCGAGATGCTGAGGTCGATGGCCTGCACCACGCTGTTATGGTAGTCCTTTTCGCTGTTAAGCAGCGAGATCATGCACTTCCTGTGGTGGTCGTGGTACTGCGGCAGTTGGTCCATCAACTTCTTCACTGTCCGCATCTGCTTGTTGTAGTTTTTGGTGGTCTCGTCCAGCCGTTGTTTATCCTTGACATTGGCGCTGGGCTTGGCCACCTTGCGCGTGGCCGTCTCCATGTCGTGTCGTCTCTTGTTGAGTAGGTTGCGTTCCTTGACAATGTCCGGGTAGACGTCCTTGATCCAGACACGCAGTGGAATCACCACTTGGTCGTCGACCGTGCGTTGGTGCTTTCGCTGCTGTCCGCCGGCCACACGCACTGCTCGGTTGACGGCCATCAGAGTGCCGCCGTAGACCGAGTCGACCGGTAGTCGTTGTCCCAGCGCCATGATGGCGTCGGCCAGCGCCTCGTACCTGTTGGCTTCTTGCGACTGCTTCTTGCCGCTGCCGGCGTCGTACAACTCCACAACGGCACTGCACAACTGCTCCACGATCTTCTGCGTCTTCTCTCGAGTGGCGTCCAGCAGACTGTTCTGCTCCTCGTACTCCTGCGTGAATCTGATGTGCGCCTCTCCTTTCTCGTCCAGCACCTTGCCGTAGTTGGTAGTCGGTTGTTGTGACTTGCGTCGCTCCGACATACTTTTAGTAAATACAAACAAACAAACAAACAGCGCGCGTAGTTGTCTACCTAGGTCTATGTATGTTGTACATGTGCACGTTCTGTGTACAGTACCTCAAATGCAGAAGGCCGGCTAAGTTCGCAGGTCTGCGTTTGACATGGTAAACAATTATCTGGGCGAAACTGCGAATTTAAGAAATTGCTGATCCAGATCTGTGACATAGCGCGAATTTGCCGCACACAGTAACTTGTTGTGAATCAAGCTTGTTTCGCCTCAAAAATTGGATTCACGCGGATTCGCAGATGAGTCAATTGGGATTTTTTTGCGATTTTGGAGACCCTGCGAATTAAACGGTGGTTTCGGAGGGGGTTTTGCTATTTAGGAAGTCAAACAAATCAGATAACCCGTAAGCAAAACAAGACGGTTCTTCAAAATGAGTGTATAAAACTTTAGATAGTTTGATCATTTTGAAGATCCTCTCAGTTTTAGAGGCAGAGACAGATTTTTTAGAAATTTTTTTACAAAATTAGACCGGCAGCAGAGAAAACGTCAGTAAACTTTTATTTGAAGAAAGTGGGTGTGCAATTCTTTCAGATGCAGTTTTCTCTTTCAAACAGGTCTTCAAACAGCACCAGCAGGAGTTGTAAGTTTTGCACCAAAATTGTGCAGGTACAATATAGGTATCCAAAGGCATTGAAAATAAATTATGAGTGATGGGGAAAACTGTCCTTTTCTGTGTTGAACTGCAGTAGGATATCAATAGAAAGCTTGAAATGCACTAAATAAATGGACCAAAATATAATCATATTCTTATTCCTTCTATTTCTGTTTAAAAACCCCAACAACACTGCAGTCAGTAGTACATACAGTGGGGTGCAAAAGTTTAAACGCACCTTGTCCTGTTAAAGAAGAACTGACTTTTCGCTGATTTGTTGGAGGTAATCGGTAAGTGTTATACACCATTACATAGCTTGAGATCTTGCCAAAAAGGTGGTGCAGACTGCGCTGCAATGCGTTGCGTTATGGTGAAGTTATATCCGGTCTAAGTCAATCTGTCAGAAATAGGGTTAGCAAAAGTTTAAACGCACTTTCAAAATTCTACAAAATCTGACTAAAGTTCTTTCAAACAACGATTGTAAGAATACCTAAATACAAATTAATGAACAACATGACAACTTTAATGCTTTGGAATAATTCAGTCGCACTGTAACGCAATTGATTGTAACACATCTCATCATGGTGAAATTGGTCTGGTCTGTGTACAAGGTCTACAATTTGAATGGTTTTGAACTCTCTCAAACTTCTGATGGATGTGTAAAAGACTGAGACTGCAAATCAGGCTAAACAAACTGTGTTTATGATAACAGAACCACAAAAACAGAACATTTTTTAATCAGATTAAGGTTGACAGATCATTACTGTTCCACATCTGTCACACTGAGGTTTAGTATTCTGGTCTTCTCAGTGTTTGTAATCGACAGCTATCAACAAACATGGGTTAACTTATATGGTTTTTACATGTACTATTGTTTCTCTTATGCAAAAATACCAGAACATGCCATTTAGGCACCTTACTCAGTTAACAGCACTATAACCAACATACTGAATATCCAGTAATGATCCACAATAATCAACTGACGGCAACTGTGAGGGTAGTTTGACCAGGAGACATCATCCCTGCTTCCAAAAACTTGCGTTTTTAACTGAAATGCATTGTGTGATCCCATGGATATAGAATTCCATCATCTGTTCATTTTAAGATGACCTATGGCTGCTTCAGTGAATGCTTCTGCCATTGGTGCACACTGAATCTTGCCTCACTCATGTTTGACTATTATACTAAAGGTCCCAATTTTGCTGTGTTCAGCTTCTCTGGCCTCTTAGGGCTTCTGCTGTCTTTGCTCATGCTATTTTTCTTAAAACCAGGCAGCTGAGTCAGATATGCACCTCATAACCCATAACAATGTGGCCATTACCTAGCAGATTCACTATAATTATCTGGTTTGAGCCCATAATTACCAACGTTTATGACTTGTAACTTCTAAAAAGCTTGAAATTCATGCATCCCAGACTTTCTAACATACACCAGATGTTAGTTAGTTTGATCTGTCAAGGTGCTACTGGCACTCTGTTGCTAGAGATCACGTTGATACAATGCACCATAGAAGGTTCAATCTTCTGCATGCCAATTGAACAAAGAGCACAACAGGGCTAACTGAATCATGGGAAACCATCAAACTTGTCTTTTTATTTATTATTTACTATTTAGGTGTTCGTACAACTTATATTTGAAAAATCTGAGTCGGATTTTGGGGGATTTTTAAAGTGCGTTTAAACTTTTGCTAACCCTTTTTCTGACAGTCCGGCTTAGACTGGCTATAACTTTACTATAAAGCAACGCATTTTAGTGCAGTCTGCGCCAACCTCTTCGCTACATCTTAAGCTATGCAACGGTGTATAACACTTGCTAATTACCTTCAACAAATAAGTGAAAATTTACTTTTTCTTGTACCTGACTGGGTGCGTTTAAACTTTTGCACCCCACTGTACGTATCTATATTACTGACACTCTTTTAAGCAATTATTTCTGATAGTAAAAGTTTCAGACCATATTTTCAAAACGCTTTTTTGTCTTTTAAGCAATTGTTTCTTACAGTAACTCTTTAGGTAGTTCTTTAAAAATCAGTTTTGTCTTTCAAACAATTCTATCAGACTGTAAACTCTTCAAATATTCCTTTAAAAAGCAGCTTTCAGTTGCAATTCACAGTAAACTGTTGTCAGTTTTCGGGCCACAGAACCAGCACGACTGGGAATTTTCGAGCCAAACTTTCGCAGTAGGTACCCAGAATCTGAGTCAAATTCATAGAGAAATGACTGAGAATGAACCGTTCGAGGAAACTCTCCTTCCTGCTGGAGTGTCTAAAGGCTAGCAGCTTTACAACGAGCGAGCCGAACGGCGCCGAGAGCACACGCTTTAAGATGCAATTGCATCCTACACGCTTAACGAAAAGCTAATCTTATACCGTAAGATGAAAATACTATACCGTAGGTATCTAAGAGTAATCCGCTTAACGAAAAGAATAATCTTATACTGTAGGTAAAAATGAAAGCGAACGTATCGGGAAGCTGTTTCAGACCTATTGGAAAGCTGTTTCAGACTCCCTCGGAAACGCGTTTTCAACCAGTCGCAAACTCAAAATTTGTTGTTTTAGATGTTCAGTTAACGCGTGCCATTGAAATCATTCAAAAAATAACTTTCAGTCTATCAGTTTACTGCACTAAACCTTGACAAACTGAAAACAACCTATCTGAAAGCTGGACCGAACCTATCGGAAAGCCGGACCGTGAACCTATCGGGAAGCCAGAAACTTTCCAATACGTTCAAAAACCGGTCATTTGCAAAAGGTTAATAGGAGAGCTGTAAAGGAGAATTTATCCGAAAATCTACTGTATTTTGGCGTAAAACTGGCCCACCTAAAGTGATTTTTCAGTCTATAAAAACGGTATTAGACGTTTAATATACCGTGTAATGTACTGTATGATACCGCGCAGCTGAAAATTCCATAGATGGTATTGTATAAAAAACAGTATACCGGTTCCATCGCTAGGAAGTATGGTCAAGAATGGAATTTTCTGTCAAGTTTAGATTCCCTCCCGATCACTACTACCCTACCTGCCTTTTACTCTGCTCTGCCCGTACATAAAGAAATGCGGTACCTCTTGCATGCATTGCATTGTATTGCATTTTCGATACAATAAATAGAGAAGTATCGTATACGTAGTTTGCAGAAATGCATACGAAACATGTTTTACTGAGGTATAAATCGAAACAAAAACATCAGTTTTATGTAAAGAAATTGACATAGTGAATACAAAACTACAAGGGCCACTACAACGATTCGGTCGCCTTATCGAGAGTTATCCAAAAAGTTGCCCAAAGAAATCTTTTATAGCGATGGTTGCAGCCTCAATTCCTGTTTGTATTATTTGTCTCCAACTCTGACTGCCCATTCGTAGCATTTGGTTGCACTTGTCTCTTGAGTTGCAGCAGCAGCCAGCCACCTCAAAAAATAAGAAAAAATCAAGAGATAAACTAAAGTTGGTAGATATACCTGAACCTGAACCTGAGTATCCTGACACCTACTAGATCGCGCATTTTAGCATAAATTTCAAGCCTATAGCTTATAAAACCCCAATAGGGTTAAGTTTTGAAGTATTGCTGATTTTGATGAACAGCAAAAATTGGCTATAAAATTCTTTTATGTAAAACTGCGTGGCGAACCTGCAAAACAAACTACGTTACGTATCGCCATTTTTTGCGTGCGGGCCGGGCCGGATCAGTTAATCTAGTGGGCCGGCCGAGCTTGACCGACCGGCTTCTGTCCTTTGTTATTTCGCGGCCGTGCCGGGTAGAAAATATCTCTACACATCTGACTGAGATGCTATTACTCTAGAACGATACGCTAACTTGAAACAACTCAAAAACATTTCTTCAGTCTAGCAAATGTACAAGATGAAAACCATACGTCTGTTAATTGATAACCTTTGAAAGTAATTGAATTGATCTTGTTACATTTGTTGATACCACCACATCCATCAATCTGACTTTCGGCTTGATGTAATGACATGCATCCCCAGAAAATTCCCTGTATTCCATGATACACCATGGTGCCACTAACGCAGACCTACAACAATCATAGGAACAAACATACAGAATCCAATTAGGCGAAATTGGTTATACCTCTCCTTTGCATGTATTTTTTATATTTATTAGACCAATAGCAGCACCTTCTAGACAGGTCAGCACACCTTTTTCAGCGTTACCTTCACAGCTAAAAATCAATACGCACAACAACAAATACATATTTGCTGCTCGGAACACAACAAGCATGAGAAAAAATCATGCAAATATATATCTAAACGTCACTAAATTGGATAAAATTGCGTCAAGCATGTATGTACGCGCCCCACCAACAAATCACGTTGGACTGTCACAAGGCAGCGAGCACCGGCCAACCCCCCCAAAATCCCCGAACTACATGTATGTGTCATTGTATGTATGTAGGATTCAGCAGGTCAGATAAAAATAAGCTTTGTACTGTCTAGCTTTGCAAGATGAGGTGGAACAGCAAAAACGAGCTGAAAATCACACAAAGCATGAAAATCTATCTAACATAACGGCCTTACAAAGACAACATACGGTACCAATGGAGACAGTTCACTAGGAGGTGATAGCCGATTTAGGTACAAATTTGCCGCAAAAGTTTCAACGCTCATATCTCTTGAAGGAGACGTCATACAGTAAAAATAAGTCATTTTCGGATATGTCGAAGAAATCTATATCTAGTAGGACAGAGGCAAAGCATCAATAGCGGCTCTAACCGATGCAGTTGGTTTATCAGGTCTGTAAAGCGCAAATTTGCGGTGAAAATTTGAACGGCCATATCTCGAGAAGCAAACAGCCTAGGGAAAAAACGTTTTTTGAAGTCATTTTTTTAATCAGTGAGAAAAAGTACACATGGTAAGCTGGTCAGAAATAAATTTTTAGTCCTGGATAAAAACAGTGATTTTTGGTGCACGGCCAAAATTGAACTTTTTAGTAGTAGTGATTTTCAAATGGTTATAACTCACGAACCAGAGGTGTAGCGCAAAACGAAGTTCTTTTTGAACTCAGCAGGCCAAAATAGGTCTATAAAACTGCACCATGACTCCGTTTAGGCTTGCCATCAAAAGATACGGCCACCGGGCCGGTGTCGCGTCAGATTTGGTCCGGGCAATATTTGGTCCGGCCGGACCAAATCTGACAATTTTGTGCCAGCAGATTCAGTCCGGGCACCGCAGATATGGTTCCGGGTAGATGTAATAATTAAAGATAGGGAGTAAAACCGGTTTGGCTCTGTCAGGCCTCTCATAAGAGGTAGCCAGCGGTCTGGTATCACTGTGCGCTTTGTCCGGGTTGTACAGTTGTCTGTATATATTGAAACGAGATGAGGAGTCTTTACTTGATTAGTCACTTATATTGTACATATACATTGTTTGCATAATATGCATTGTTTTTCGTTTCCATATATACATATACATACATATATATTCGATTTTCTAATATGTTTTATACATATGCAAACGAACCTAATAGGCAAACGGTATGTATATCGAGGGTTGCGCGGCCGCGCAAACCCGTCGAGTTTTTCGGTCGGGGGTTGAGTTTGGAGCGTGGAGCGTTTATTAGATATTAGATCGTAGTGCATTCCTCTCCGGAACTACTGTACTGTAAGTGGCAGCGCGCAATATGCGGTCGCGTTCCTCTATTCTACCGATCACCGGATTCGAGTTTAGTGTTATATGTAGTTTTCTTGTGTGAGGCGGGAGTTCAAATCAAATGTACGTAGGTCTGAGAGGGCAGGCGGGAGCTTGAATCGTCTGTTTCGGTATGTTTTTTCTTTGTTTTTGCGATTTTTTGGCGGGACTTTGAACGGGGTAATTGTGTTAGGAGTAGGTTTTGCCGGTAGATTTTTGATAGTTTTGCGTTTCGGTACTGTAAAGAGATGGCGGGAGTTTGAACTTGCACGGTTCTGGATGTAGAGTGAGCGTACTTCAGGGAGTGCGGGGATTTGAATTTTATTTAACGGGGTCCGATCCGATCCGATGTGCGGGGGGCCTTACGGTCTGCGATCAGACTCGAGGTCCATTTCGCTTCCCCGTGATTCGTCATCTCGGACGTTGCCCTTCTTTCACTGCCAGCCACTCCTAGCCATGTTGCTGGGTGCCGGTCACCAGGAGGGCGGCCGGCGTGTCGATGCCATGATGCTGACAGCTCCGGACGGCCGAGGGCTCCCCGGCATAGTTGGTTTCTCAGACAGCTTCTGACATCGTAGATGTTCTTCCCAACGCGGCATGCTTTGTGGAGCGGCTTCCGTGCAACGGCAGATCCAGTTGGTTCCCATTTTACCTACTCGCTGTAACCAGCTTTCGGTGGCCTGGGTGGAGCGTTGTGCCGACGACCAACTCTTTGCAGCAAGAAACTTGCCGCGCCGAGAGGATGAACCACTACAACCGCTAGGGATGGCAGGGGCCGGCGTGACTCAGAGGCAGCGAGCTACCCACTGAGCCAACGACGCGGCTTTATTTAACGGGGTAATTTGAAGTTGAAGATATGGTGAGGT